>JAFEMH010007153.1:0-100065 GCA_022495995.1 Adenophora triphylla var. japonica | reverse complement strand
TACTATAGTGTCCATCTATACTATCTATACTATAGCACTCTTTATACTATAATGTTAATACTATAGTACCGCTTTATATTATAGTGTCCTTGTATACTATAATGCACATCTATACTATAGTATCCATTTATACTATATTTTCCCTCTATATCATATTGTCCCTCTATATTATAGTGTCCCTCTATATTATGGTGCCCATCTATACTATAGTGTACCTCTACACTATAATGTTCATCTATACTATATTATCTCTCTATACTATAGAGTCCCTCTATATTATACTATAATGTCTCTCTATACTATAGTGCTCCTCTATATTATAGTATTCATATATATATACTATAATGTCCATCTATACTATAGTGTCAATTTTTTCTATAGTACCCCTTGTTATACTTAATAGTGTTATGCTATAATTCTTCTCTATATTTGATGAGCCCGGATCTACTGGACCGGGCCCGCGCTCGGTCTAGTCCAAGGAACCAGTGACGTAGCAGTTCCTAGACCGCTGTAGGGAAGACCGCGGACAAATAGGCCCTTATGGTCAAGACCGCGTCCCTCCTCGCATCGTCCCCATCGAGGACCATTGGGACCCTGCTCGCTGGATCCGTGCCCGCATGAGTCATGCCCGCATCAACCGTGCTCGCGTCATATATCTTTGACCGCGGGCACAACGTTGACCGCGGGCACATGCCGCTTCCCTGCTAATGTCAAGCCTTACCGAGCAAGTTAGCTTACCGGCTCGACAGCCACTTGCCGGCTCCCCCATCACGCATTCAATGCGGCTCACCCAGCGCCTACTATTCCATTTAATGCACTAAGCCGGCTACACGGCTCATGTCCCTTTCACCCATGTCCTCGGGACAGCCAATGTTCCCTTCCGACAGGACCAATTAGCCGCGGACACGTGTAGCCGGTCAAATACCAAAGTGCCCCTAGGGCTGATCTCATTGCTTACCTCAACAAGCACCATTACATTGCCTATAAATAGAAGGCCTTTACCCCCTTGGGCAAGGTAAGTTCCATAGACAATTGAGTAAGCTCTGTTACTCTCTAAACCTAAACACACACACACTCCAAAGGTATTCAAAGCCTTATTACTCAAGATTCTTACTCTCACACTCCGAGGGCCCGAGTTGGAGTAACATCCAACTTTGACCTTAATCGGTGCTTGTTTCAGTGTTGTGATCTAGGTACATCAAACCACCAAATATATCCTAGCCAGATATCCTGAACCGCTCCTGACCCCGAAAGCTGTGGCGTCATCAGTGGTTCCATTGCCGGGAAGCCGACTTTCTTTCGTTGTCTCGTTAAAAATCTTTTGTTTTCAAGGCGCCTCACGTGTCCTAAACAAATTCAGTGCCGAAAGGCTCTTCTTTTTACATCACTAAGTTTTTCCCGTTTAAAACTCGTTGTTTTCAGACACACCTTGTAGTCTAAACAACCGACCGTCAAAAGACACTTCTTTTCGCTTATTTTCGTCTTTCTGAGACATGTCTCAAATTCTGAAAAATGCTGGTCATTTGACCATAGAGGAGGAGAACCAAGCCGAACCCTCCACCATCAATAGGGAAAGGCAAACCAACTCTATTTTCAACAGAATGGGGGCCCATTCTCAGCCTCAAAAATCCCCACCAACGAGTTCTACACCGGTTAACCGAGGAAGCCCGTGCCGAGAAAGCCCAGCCCTACTAAACAATAGCCCAAAAACTCCCCAAGCTCACATAAAAAACACCACTCTAACCACCCCACTTTCCCCAGAGCAAATCCCGAGAAGGAAGGAAATCCCGGCCTCCAAGTCCAAACTGGTCGCGGAGGCCATAGCCATCAACGACGCGGAGATGGAAATGTTCGAGATAGAGGCCAATGGAGGGATACAGTTCCTCAAGGGTCACAAAGGTTCTCCCAACGAGCTCCCGCTAACTCGCTTGCTAGTCAAGCCGCTGGGGCAAACCGGGTTGAACCAGCCCTCGAACGCGGACACTGGCCAAAGTGAGCGTGGTGCATGTAGAGGATAGCGAGGAAATGGGGGAAGAGGCACGCCAAACCGCCGTGCGAGGTCCAAAGCTGTACCTTTGGCTCCGGCCAAGGAGAAGGCCGTGACTCCACGAACTAAAAAGCGTAAGGTTGATGATCAGTAACCCCGAGTTTGTGGAATTTATGCAAGATGTGGGAAACCCATCGAAGGCCGCCGTAAGTGTGGCCGCACCATGGACGCCTTCGCCGATAAAATTGCGCGGCACCGATCCGTAAGGGCAAACCCCCGTATGGACACCTATGACGGATCCAAAAATGCCAAGAGTCATATGGGAAGATTTGAGGGCCGATGGCTTTATTCTCCGCGGACGAGCCGCTGATGTGCAAAGCTTTGCCGCGACCTTCACCGGCAAGGCCCTATCTCGGATGCTAGCCCTCAAGCCCCGATGTATCCAGTCATTCGCCCGCCCGTAGTTCTCTTCCTCAATGCCTTTGCCGGAGCAGTGTGTGCCCGCTAGACCAAAGACAGATCTTGTCCGTGTCAAGGTGCACCAAACGAGCCTACAAAATATTATATATCCCGGTTCAGAAGGTGAGCGAGGAGATTGTGGACTGGACGAGGGAGATATCGACTATGTTTTGAGGGCGGCCTCGCTCCTCCTTCCTCAAAATGAATTTTGCCTCCAAAGAAACCTAAATCAAGGAGGAAATGTATGAAAGGGCCTCGGCCATTGCCTCCGCCGAAGAGCCTAGTGTGCCCGGCTCCCGAGCTTCGCGAAAGAAAGGATAAGCCAAGTCCAGGAGACCACCCTGCAGCCTCGCTCACACCAATAATCGTGGCAAAAACAGAGGCCGGGGATCGAAAAGCTCAAAAAGGCCATGGCCGAAACAAGCTTACTGCAGCTCACCGACCCAAGGGTGGTGATCATGAGAGCCTCGTACTCTTCCCCGCTCCTCCCCCATGCTTCGAAAGCCAAATGAGAGGAGTAGACTTAAGTTCTGTGAGTATCACAACGACCACGGCACGGAATCGAGGATCAAGCTTTCCAAATGGGCGAGTAATCCAAACAGAAAATCAATAACGGGAGCTAACCAAGTGGGTTAAGGGAAACAATACCGCCCCCAATAACAATGATCGAAGCAGCATGACACACGCGGGGACCGTAGAGGAATGAAAGAGATAATTATGATGACGATTTTGGGGACTATGACATTAACTTCATTGGGGAGGAACCTCCTCAAATAAGCAGCTTGTCCCTCCAAATTCGGACATTAGAGAAGGTTTTCTCCATCCCCGCCCTCGGCTCCGTGAGGAAGAGCAAGAAATTGGGTTCAAAAGGAGCGAACTTGCCTCCACCCTTTTTCATTCCACACGCCCACTCACCCTCGTAGATGAGAATCAACCGGCAAACATAGGCCGAGTGTTGATAGATACCGGAGCCGCCCGCGACATACTCTACTACCATACTTTGGTTGGAATGAGAATGACTAAGCACATCTCACTCCATATGCGGGCATGCTCGAAGGCTTCACCAACCACGCCTGTAAGGGTAAAGGGGACGATTGTGTTTTACGTAGCTATCGGGGAAAACCCATGCAGTAAGACGGCCAAGATAACTTTTATGGTGGTCGATCTTCCTTCCCAATACAATGCCATTCTCTACAGAATCGCCCAGCCGAATTGGGAATAGTTGCGTCCGTCCCCACCAAAGGGTGAAATTTAACACCCTGGCGGGGTTGCTACCATTAAGAACCAGCCCGGGAGATTCCTCCGAGCACTCGGAGGAAAAAGGAAAGAACAGAAAGGCTGCACCTCCCGCCCGCAGATAGAGGGCGAGGACAAAATGATAGAGGGAAAAGGCGAGGACAAGTCAAAAAAGGGGAAAACTTGCACTCCCGCCGCCGCCCGTACCGATTGGCATGCTTTCTTTCCATTCCACGAGGGCGGAGCTCAAGATGAGCGTAAAATCGGCAGCTTGGCCGCCCGCTGAGGGAGGTTATATTGATCGAGGAATAGAGGGGGAAATTGACCGTGATATCATATACTCAATGGCAACACTGACCGAAGCTCAGGTCAACCCCCCAACTATTGTCATTGACTCCTTGCACAATCGTGAAATCAGCGACCTTCAACCTAACGACGAGCTCGAGGAGGTGGTAATCAATCCCCACTTCCCCGAGCAAACAGTTAAGGTCAATGGGAAATTCACAGCGAGGAGAGAAGGATACTTATTGAGTTCCTTAGAGCAAATTGCGATGTGTTCGCTTGGAGGGTGGAAGATATGCTGGGAATCAGCAAGGACGTGATCCTCCACAAAATCAATGATGACCCATCCTTCAAGAACATTCACCAAAAATCCAGATATTTCTCCCCGGAAAAAGAGATTGCCATCAAGGAAGAGGTGGAAAAATTGCTAAAAGCAGGGATAATCAAGGAAATTACCTACCCCAAATGGCTGGCCAACGTGGTCATGGTTAAAAAATCCAATGGAAAATGGAGGATGTGCGTTGATTTCACCGATCTTAACAAGGCATGCCCCAAGGATTGTTTCCCTCTTCCTCGCATAGACAGATTGGTGGATTCTATAGCCGGACACGTAGTTCTAAGCTTTATTGATGCATACTCCGGCTACCATCGATCCAGATGGCTCCCGAAGATGTCCGCTCCGTAGCTTTTCATTGCCGCGGGCAAGACATACTGCTACACTATGATGCCCTTTGGGCTGAAAAATGCAGGAGCCACATATCAGCGCATGGTCAATCTGGTCTTTAAAAACCAACTAGGCAGAAATCTGGAGGCCTACACTGACGACATAGTCATAAAAACTAAGGAAAACTCCCACGAGCTCGACGTGGAGGAAACCTTCAAAAACTTGCGCCACAACAACATGAAGCTAAACCCCCTTAAGTGCGCCGGGTCAAGGCGGGCAAGTTCCTCGGATTCATGGTCAACCAAAGAGGGATAGAGGCTAATCCAGAGAAAATCCAGCCCTATTAGACATGAAACCTCCCGCCCGCGTGAAGGATGTACAAAACTCAATGGTCGCATCACCGCACTTCGTCGCTTCATCTCGCGGTCGCCAGAGAGATGCCTCCCCTTCTTCAAAACTCTCAAAGGGGGAAGAGAGCTGATGAATTTACATGGAGTACCGAGTGCCATCAAGGCTTTTGAAGAAGTCAAAACATACCTGGCACCCACCTCTACTCAGCAGCGCCTCTGAGAAGAGCTCTTTTTGTATTTAGTCAAGCATCGATCCGGGCAGAGCCGCTGTTCTTGTAAGGGAGGAGAATAACTCCCAAAACCAGCTTTATTATGCAAGTAAGGCACCGTCCGCCGTAGAAGGGCGTTATCTTAATATAGAAAAGTTAGCTTACGCCTTGCTTGTATCTCGTCGAAAAATTAAGAGCCTACTTTTCCGCACATCCTATAACCGTACTAACCGAGGCCCCGCTTAGAAAGGTTTTACATAAAACCGTAGTCCTCTGGGAGAATGCTAGCTTGGTCTATAGAGCTCACCGAGTTCCGCATCACCTACTCCCCGAGAAAGACAATCAAAGCGCAGCCTTAGTTGATTTTGTAGTAGAATCATCGTTCAAATTAGCGGACAAATGACCTCGGAAAAGAAAGCGAGCGTAATCGAAGATGACCCAGAAGCCCGAGCACGTAAATTGTTCAACCAAGGGAGCGTCCGTAAGAGGTATGGATTTTACATGTGGACGGCCCGCGAGCAAGTTAATCAAAGGAGCGGCATACTTCGATCGCACCCGCGGGAGAAATTTATGAGGGCCTCGAGATTCAAGTTCGAGGCATCAAACAATCAGCCGAGTATGAAGCGATTATAGCGGGCATGGAATTGGCAAGAGACTTGGGAGTTCGTAATATTGAGATCAATAGTGACTCTCAAATTTCATAGTTAATCAAATTAGGGGGAGTATGATACTATCAACCCAAGACTAGCTCAAGCATCGCGGCCTCGCAAAACCCTCATCAAAAATTTCACTTACTATGAGCCGAACCAAGTCATGAGAGAGGATAATGTGGAAGCCGACCTCCTCTCAAGAATAACCGAGCAAGAAATTGATGAGTTGGAGGCAGATTGCCGATTGAATTCACTGAGAGACCCGCTATAGATCGAATCGTATAAACAATATTGAGGATCAAGTAAGGGACTCGGGTAGATGAAACGAAGGATTACATCGAGAAGCAAACCCTCCCCGAGGACCCAAGAAAGGCTAGAGCCATCGTAACGGTGTCCGCGAAATACCTCGTCCTCGATGGGGTGCTTTTTCGGCGATCATTCACCAAGCCTTTGCTAAGATGTGTTAAAACTCACATGGTCACCAACTTACTCTATGAGGTCCATGAAGGAGTTTGTGGCGGACATCCGTGTGCTCGCACCCTCTCGTACAAGATCAAATTCCAAGGATTCTTTTGGCCCACAATGAGAAGGGATGCGCAGGAGTATGTTAGAAAATGTGATAAGTGCCAGAGATTTGCGGACATCCCTAGACTACCATCAACAGAGAGCGTACTTTGGTTGTACCATCGCGGCCGTTTGATACGCTGGGGATAGATCTTATCGGACCATTTCCAACTGCTAGAGGAAGCATCAAGTATGCCGTGCGGCCGTGGATTATTTTACCAAGTGGACGGAAGCAAAGGGCTTAGCCACTATTTCCGAGGATAACACTATCGCTTTGTCCACGACCACATCTATTGTCGATTTGGGGTTCCCGAGCAATAATTTCAGATAATGGCACCCAATTCTCCGCAAAATTCACCGCCGAATGTGTGAGAATGAAGGTGCAACACCGTAAGTCCGCAGCTTGCCTATCCTCGGGAAATGGTCAAGCCGAGGCAAAGAAACAAGCTAGTCCCGATCGCCTTAAAGAAAAATTTGGAAGGACGAGGAGGACGTTGGTTGGACGAGCTCCGCATCGCATTATGGGTTGTCCGCACCACAATAAGAAATTCAACAGAGAAACTCCCTTCTCGCTCACGTACGGGTCGAGGCACGGCTCCAGCTGAGGTAGCCCTACCCTCGTACAGAGTCACATACTTCGACGAGTCTCAAAACGAGGCAAACAGAAGGTGTGACCTGGACGATCTCGAAAGAAAGAGAATGCGGGCACATGAAAAAATGGTGAACTACAAACAGAAAGCGAAGAAGCACCATGACAAAAGAGTAAATAAGAGGAGTTTTTCGCTTGGAGACTGGGTACTCGTAAGCGTAGAGGTCCAAGGGACCCAACCCGGTTTCAACAAGCCGTCCCCGAAATGGGAAGGTCCATATGAGGGCACAAAGATAGTCAAAGAGGGCACCTACATATTGCGACCAAAAGAGGGAGAAGAGCTTAAGCACGCTTGGAATAGCGACCACCTTAAGAGATACTTCTTTTAAAATCTTTGTAATTTTTTGGAAGGAGTATAGACTATATATATATAAGTGAGAAGTTATCATCATATTTTGATGCAAAAATCAATTCCCACCACCCTCAAAAGCTAGGGTGGATGCCCGCAGCGGATGCCAGCTGGGTTCAAGAGCCGACATATGAGCTCCTACTTACCGATGCGCAAAGATCTAAGGATCCGCATGCCTATATATGTACAAAGATCCATTACGATCCGTACTATGATCGCGGGAGGATACTCTCTCCGCCCGCGTGACACCACCAAAAATAAGTGGATATAGATGAACGTAGGTACAAAGGCCATGATGCCCGTGCCTACGGATTCTAGTGGGACAATGACCAAGTTCGGACCCACTAATTGTGCGAAGGACCTCGTTAGGGCCGTTACTCGCATGCCTCGTATGTGACAAAGGCCTACATATAAGCCCGTTCACCAGATCGCCACGAGACCCTCACGAAAAACCCTAGTGGAGTTTTGAATAAAGGGTCAAATAAGTGAGAACCTCCAATAAGGGGATACAGATGCCAGTGGGTTAAAGGGCCTCTATGCTAAAATATGCTCCTACCTTCTCGTTGCGTGGACAATAGCCTCACGGCCACCTTCGCATGCCCTATGAAAGTATGCTTGCCTTGGCTACTTTTGACTTACACCACAGCCGCAAGGCCGGGAATAAGTGTAAATGGATGAGAGTGATCAAACTAGTTTAACAAAGCCAAACAGACAAACGAGGTTAAGGCCTCAAAGTTTGCCACAAGGCTAAACAAACGCGATCATAGAAGAATAAGGTCGACTCTCACAAAAAACCTAAGGGTTTTGAATAAAGAGTTAGGAAAACTCAAAAATGCGGGCAAAGGGCCTACTAAGCACGCGCCCGCGTAAGGAGAGTATAAAGTTAATTGCAAGTCAAAAACGCTGGAAAAAGTAATAGGCAAGAATGCAAGTATTAAGGTGCTCGAAAATTGCCAAACTACTCAAAAAGCCTACGAGACTAGCAATTAAGATAAGAGTAAAGGAGCCAAGTGGAGAAAAATGCTTCTATTAATGTTAAGGAAGTATTTACAAAGTCCTAAAACTATTACAACAAGAAAAACAAAAATCCTATACTAATGGAGCATTCTCCTTGGGCTCCTCGGTGGCCGCTCCACCTCGTGCCCGCTCGGCTCCTCAGTGGCCGCACCCCCGCGCCCGCTTCGGAGTCCGGAGTTGGGAAGGCAGCCGGTCCCCGCAGGCACCTCGCAGTAGGAGCAGCTTGTTGCTCTGGCGGAAGCCGGGCGGAGCCGCCCGCCGGGGAAATAGATCTCCAATGGCCGGCCCCTCCGGGAAGAACTCCGAGCCAGGGCATCCCCCAATGATAAAGGGTTGTCCCCGAATCGCAAAGCACATCCAGTCGGCGATCGTGCCAAGGGCGGCGCCACTTCGCCACAGAGGCGAGAAGCCGCAGCGGAGAGATCCGCACCCTTGACCTCGTCCCTGACAGAGGAACTAGCGCATGCCCGGCACGCACTCCGTCGCAGCAACCAGCTGAGCCGATCACGGCCAACCGCCGCACGGAGAACATACCCGTGGCCGTGAAGTTTGGATTCGTGTCCGGACACCGGCCTCGCATCGGGCCAGCACTCCGCGTTAAACTCATCGGAGTTCTTATACTCCTCGATGGCCTCCTTGCGAGCTTCGGCCAAAGCATCCTCTCCTTCTCCAATCCAAACCGGGTCGAGGCAAGCCTTCTCGGAGAGATCATCCGCCTTGGCCTCCAGGATCTCCACTTGCTTTTGGGAGGCATCCAGCTTGACCATGAGCTCGGAGTTCCTTTGCTCCAGCTGAAGTTTGTGGCCCCTGAGCTCATCCCACTGACCCTTTGCCCTTTCAAGGCTCTTCTCCAGCTCGGTCACCCGCTCCTGGAAGCCCTTCAGATCGGACTCCTTGGTCGCGAACTCTTTCTCCTTGGCATCCGTAAGGGAGCTCGTAGTCCCCACCATCTCCCGGGCAGCCTCCAGCTCGCGGAGTTTGCCCGCCATATCCTTGGTGTTACTGGCAAGCTCAGCGGACAGGCTATCACAGGTCTCCCGGAGCCTCATAGCCTTATTGCCCACCTGCGAGGAGGATAGTTAGAACGAGAAAGGCTAAAAATGTCAAAGGGACAGACAGAAAGAATCAAACCTCAGTGAGGGCAATCCCAATGTCTCCCATCAAGGCTGATGGGTTCTCCTTCTCCGCCACGGCATGATAAAAGTCCGGGGCAAAGAGCCTATTGATGAGCCCAATCCCAACAACAGAGTTGTGGCAGAGCGGGCGTACAGTGTCCACCCCTTCAATGGCGGCACACCTCCCACTGCTTCCTCTTCTCCTGTGTCTCCTCGCGGGTGGCCAGGAGGAGATCGGGTAGGCCACCGAGCATATGGTCCCCGCGGTGGAGGGAGCAGTGGTAGAAGCGGTGGCAAAGATCAGTGGGGCTACGGTAGAGGTATCCACCACTTTCGGGTCTTGAGGACCTCTCCCTATGCGTCGATCCGCCTCTCGTCGCCCTTTTCGATCGCCCCGGTTATGCCCGGAGGCAATAGTACGGCCGGGAGATGATGCCCGGAGAGCATTGGGTGGAGGAGGACCCCGGGAGGTGGAGGCAGATTCCCAAAGGGTTAGAATGGTTCTCGGGAGCAGATAGAGTCTCCCTGGCCCCTCCCGCTCGCTACAGCACGGCTTTATCTTTTGTGGGCACCCCTCCCATCCCATTCTGCCTCTTCTGGGCAGCCTTCCTTGTTGGCCCTCCGGTTCTTGGCCTTCGCCTGAGCAAAGACTTAGAGGAGGAGCCATCAGAAATTATACTCTTCAGGATCTACTCTGGAGGGAAAGAAAAATGGTTAGCAGAGCAGTTCAAAAATCAAAAGCAAAGTAAATTGGCAACAGTTTTATAGAGGAATCAGAGACCGATTATTTCGGGAGGATCGCACTCGCCGCCAAAGATACATGTGTCTTACAATCTGCCTCGAACTGGTAATGTTCGTGCACCCGCCAATCAGGGTCGCGGGGCAAAGGCTCTATCTCTACTCTGGGGGCATGTGGGGCGCCCTCCCTGCGAGGAGCCACCCCCGAGTAGATCAGTAGGGGCTCATCTTCCACTATGGCGCCCACGTCATATACGGGCTCCTCCCCGCTGTCCAAATAGAGGGCCAGATGCCTCTCTATGGCAGTGCGCATAGCATCGGCTGAGGACGGGTCCGGATATTTGCTAGCGGCCACCTTCATAGGGACGGGGTGTGAAGGTTTGGAAAAGGGCCATCCAAATCTTGACTCAATAACCAAAATGTCCTTCTGATTCCATTGGTCAAACTTGTTGGAGGGAGGAGAGAAAGTCCTGGTGGAGTAGTTCCTAGCCTTCAAGCTCAGGATACCACGGCTAACTGGGTTCTCGATAGTAAGCATAGAGCCCAAAGAAGGGTAGGTTCATAACCTAGGAATCGCACACGCCGATGAAGGAGACAATGGCTCGGATGGCATTGGGAGTCAGTGCATGGGCAAAGTGTGCATTGAACTCCGTGAAGAAGTAAAAGAAAGGGTCCAGGGCGCCTCAATCCGTTCTCAAACCGGGCCCCATAAAAACGCAGCTCGGTTGTCCCCGCGGACATCTTGCTATGGTCTCCGGCCGCAGCCTTGTCCTTGTCCGCCAAATGAACATGCCCAAGGGTGCGGACACGGTAGGCGTTGCGGTCCACATTATAAACCTCGTAAATCTCCTCCTCCCAGTCAATGGTGGCCACCTCCTTGGCCTTCTTACGGCCACGACCAGGATTCACATCCCTAGCCGGCCTCTTGCCTTTGTTCCGGCAGGGCCACAATCTCCTCCTCCTCCCTGAGTCGAGCTCTCGAAGGCATCCACAATATTGGTGGTCTCGGCGGCCTTCTTGGGAGGTCCCCGCGCCCTCCTATCCCCTCATCGCGGTCATCCTCTTCGGCCTCCGAGCTCGAGGAGCCAAAGAGACCGGTGGGGTCACCACGGGCGGTGGGCCACCTCCGATTCACCACCACCTCGAAACCGAGGGGTCAAGTTCCTCGCCGTCGCTCACTCAATTGTCCCCGCCCTAGAGGCCGCGGGCACAACGGGGGGAAAGATGGTACTCAGGGGCAGAACATCTAGAGGGTCACTCAGGGTCCCCGCTCTCGGTGCCCGTGAATTGCTTGATTGGTCAGAGTCCATTAGTTCACACTTTTCCTGGGCCACAAACTACTTCGGGGACGCGAATCGCTCTCCTCACTAATTCAATGGCGTTCAGAGCCGAGCCTCTCTCGCGGGGAAACCTGCACAAAACCCCCATCACAAAATTTCTCAGCCTACTGGTATCCCCCAACACCAAAACATCACCGTTCCTTTTTACCCTTTTATCCTTGGCCTCCCACAACCGGGGTGGGACAAAAGGTCCCCATTGGGATTTTTCGCAGAAATATTGGAAGCACTCAAGGGATAACCTAAGCCACCCATGGCCTACCTTCCTAAATATCCCCCCTGTCCGTTTACAAACAGCAAACAGATCTGGAGTGCTCCCATCTCCTAACTCTATGGGACGGCGGGGTCCAAACTCTCGAGTAGTCATTATTCAGAAACCAGAAATAAAAGAAAAAACAGAAGGAGATGAAGAAGAAAGCACCCAACGTTACTTACGAGAGAAAGATTGAGAGAAGGATTCGGAAAGCAGTAGCAAGAAAATCGCAGCAAGAAATTTCTCTCAAAGGCTCTCTGAAGGTTTGGAAACGGTAAAAAGGGTTTGAGGTTTAAGGGTTTGGTATTTATAAGGCCTACCTATACGGGTTAACCCGTTAACCCGTATTAATTAGCCCACAAATCCTACCTCGGACCCTGAACCGTCTCCAACGTTTGAAAATTCGAAAAATTAAATACCCTTTACATTTATTTCCCCCCTTGAATGAGCGACACGTACCCCTGTATGTACCACTAACTCGTCTTTTCATCTGCCAAGGGGCCCACCTGTTAACCGGGAGGCACGCCATGCAAGGGACCACGTGTCACTCACTGGTGCCTCCCGAACGTTCCCTTTGGCCCATGGGGCCAAGCAACAGACAACAAAAAACGCTAACACTGGTGCTCGCTCGAGGAGCAATTGGAGCAGACCGAGCTTCTAGTAGCTCCTCACTCAGACCATAAATAATCACACTTGGAGCTAGGGGCCATTGATGAGCCCGGATCTACTGGACCGGGCCCGCGCTCGGTCTAGTCCAAGGAACCAGTGACGTAGCGCTTCCTAGACCTGCCAGGGAAGACCGCGGACAAATAGGCCCTTGTGGTCAAGACCGCGTCCCTCCTCGCATCGTCCCCATCGAGGACCATTGGGACCCTGCTCGCTGGATCCGTGCCCGCATGAGTCATGCCCGCATCAACCGTGCTCGCGTCATATATCTTTGACCGCGGGCACAACGTTGACCGCGGGCACATGCTGCTTCCCGGTTAATGTCAAGCCTTACCGAGCAAGTTAGCTTACCGGCTCGACAGCCACTTGCCGGCTCCCCCATCACGCATTCAATGCGGCTCACCCGGCGCCTACTATTCCATTTAATGCACTAAGCCGGCTACACGGCTCATGTCCCTTTCACCATGTCCCCCGGGATACCAATGTTCCCTTCCCGACAGACCAATTAGCTGCGGACACGTGTAGCTGGTCAAATACCAAAGTGCCCCATAGGGCTGATCTCATTGCTTACCTCAACAAGCACCATTACATTGCCTATAAATAGAAGGCCTTTACCCCCTTGGGCAAGGTAAGTTCCATAGACAATTGAGTAAGCTCTGTTACTCTCTAAACCTAAACACACACACACTCCAAAGGTATTCAAATCCTTATTACTCAGTATTCTTACTCTCACACCCGAGGGCCTGAGTTGGAGTAACATCCAACTTTGACCTTAACGGTGCTTGTTTGTGTTGTGATCTAGGTACATCAAACCACCAAATATATCCTAGCCAGATATCCTGAACCGCTCCTGACCTCGAAAGCTGTGGCGTCATCAATATTATAGTGTCTCTTTATACCATAGTGTCCATCTATACTATAACAGCTTTTTATACTACAATTTTATACTATAGTACCCCTTTATATTACAGTGTCCCTCTATATGTACACACACACATATATATGTATATATATATATATATCAATATGTGAGTATATATAGGTACGTATTTATATAAATATGTGTATAGAAATACACATAAATGTATATGTATACGATAGACATTTTGTTAATTTTATATTTAAAATAGTTAAAAACAAGTATAGAAGTACAATTATAGATATTAATTATATTTTTATTTTGATGAAATATTATTATATAAGATAAATATGTGTATTTGAAAAAAATAATTTACTTATTTTTTTGAAAGAAAAAATGTCTATTGATTAATGCGTATACAATCTCTATACATTTCATAATGAAAGTACAATTTTTTTAATTAATTTCATTTATTATACATTTATTTTTTATACATACATGTATTATACATTTATACATGTATTGTATGTATTTTTATTACAAATGTAATTATGATACGAGCTTAACGAGCCGAGTTCGAGCAAAGTTCGAATCACAAGTTAACGAACTTCACGAGCCGAGCTCGAGCTCGAGTCGTTTGCGAACAAATTTCATTCGAGCTTTTGACGAGCTTCACGAGCCGAGTCCAAACGAGCCGATCCCGATCAAAGCTCGTCGAAAAAAAACGAGCCGAACACGAGCCGGCTCGAAAAAAAAAACGAGTTTGAAAATTTGTTCGAGCTCGAACTCGATTTCGACTCGAGCCCACTCGAACACGAGCTTTCACGAGCCGAGCTCGAACCGGCTCGTTTCGTGTAACAGCCCTATGTACGGAATTATTTTGAATGGTAATGAAGTGCACATATAAATTGCCATTTACGTTGTAAATATGATTTTAGTGGAATCAATTTTGTTCCAACAAGGGATTCCAATTGTAACTGGATTAATGGGTTTGATTTGAGTTTTGAGAAGAAAAAGGAAATTTGAAAAAGGGATAGAAGGTAGAAGGAAGGGAGAGGAGAGAGAACGATGACACGATGGTTTTAATGATATGAGGGTAATTTGGTCCACTCTAGCCCAAAATATTCACAACGACAGATAATTTGGAACTCATTTTCCTCTCTAAAACGACTGATATTATGGAAACGGAGGGAGTAATAAAGTATCGATTTGCATGTCAGTGTGTTAACTGGCCTCGGGTTTATGAATGTCATGTCATCTATAGTATAAATCAAGGGTGCCTTTTGAACAGTGCTTTGAACAGTTGCATGGCTGAAAATCCCCATTTTGCCCTCACTTTTTAATCCCTTTCCCATTTTGCCCTTAAAAAAAAAATTACAGATTCAAAAATAGTCTTCCAGTCATCAGTTTCCCTCCTAAAATTTGAATTTCTGTCAAAAAATCCACACCCTCTTCTCTCATTTATATACCCCAAAACTTTACACAGTCCAAAGCACAGTTCAAATTTCAAATTCAATTATCTACAAAAAGCATTCAAACTTCAAAATTCAAAAGGTAATTTACTTATTTCTCAACTTCAATGTAAATGTTCATACACATTTATTATTGCTTACTGCTTACTCCTTCAGAGCAAGCTCACTGTTTAATTTCTCTGTTTATTTTCTCTGTTTCATATTTACTTTCCACCCCCACATCTTCAAACCCCACATCTTCAATAACACAAGTGAACCAACAACAACAAGAACCCACATTCACACAACTGGAACAACAAGAACCCAGATTCACACAACTGGAACAACAAGAACCCAAAATAATCTTTTGAAGTTCTCTGTAACAATTATTAAAAAAAACCATTGATTTTGATTTTGAATGAGAATGAAATTATTACAGAATGAGAACCCAAACTAACTAATTTATTTTCTTTAATTAAAAAAAAAATCTTTAGAACAATGAAATAACCAAAAATACCTTCAAATTCTAAAACAACAACAACGAACTAATTTATGTTCTTTGAAACTTCAGATCAACCTTCGTCTCCAAAAATTGAGGGCGAATTGCGAATTGCGGAGGGAAATTACCTTGAATCCGGATTGAGGGCGAATTGCGGCCGGATTTGAGGGCGAATTGCGGACGGATTGGAGGCGGACGGTTTGCGTGATTTAGGGCTTCGTCTCCAAAAATTGATTGCTCCGGAGGTCCTGATTTGGTGGGTAGTTGCTTCCTCCATTGATTAGAGCCGATGATTGTGGGAGGGGTGGGGTAGCCACATTGTAACGGCGATCGATTGGACGGAATAGACGGTGGGAGGATTTAACGGGGAGGGAAGGGAAGGGGGTCGCCTGATTGTGGGAGGGGTGGAGTAGCCACGGTGGTGAGGCTGGACGGGATGAAGGGAAGGGGAGGCGGTGGTGGACGGGATGAAGGGAAGGGAAGGGGGTCGCCGTTCCTCTGTGAGTGAGAGAGAGAATTAGAGATAGAGATAGAGTGAAATTATTAAATTTGGACTTTTTTTTTAACTTAATAGTATTATAATTTGTTGGTCCAGAGTGCATGACAAATTTAATAATTTCACCCTACGCTTGAATGTAAAATATTAGAGATAGAGAATTAGAGAGAGAGAGAGTTTAAATATTAATTTCAAAGTAAATATTAATTTGTTTATGGTTTCTTTAAAAGTAAATATTAATTTTAGATGAGATAGTTTTTTTTTTATTTGAATGTAAAATTAGATAGATTTTTAATTATTATTATTTAAATATTGTGTTTAATTTTATGTTGTATTTAATTTTATAGGTTTGAAAAAAATGAACAATCAAGGAACATTGAACATTTATGGATATGGTGATTCGGCTTTAACTGAAACAGTAAGTTAATATTTTACTATTACTATTTTATATGTGATATGTGATATGTGATTGTGATAATAATGTGATTTTTATTTTATATGTGATATGTGATATGTGATATGTGATTGTGATAATAATGTGATTTTTAGATTGACATTTTGAGAAGAAACAATGTCTCAATTGTCACGCGAGAACCGTTTGAACATGATGAAATGATAAGGGTAAACATTTGATGTTAAATTAATTTTTTTTTTGTATTTACATTAATTAACGAATATATATAGTTTTTTTGACTAATATTTATAATTCATTATTAGGACCAAAATCGACAAACCAATCTACCGACAGTTGCATTGCCCCCACTGGAATTTAATTTATTTCAGTTTAAATATTTATTATTGTTTATTTATAATTTGATGCATGTAATTTAAATGCATGTAATTTAATTTAATTTATTATAATTTTAATTTATTATAATTCTGTCAATAATTATTTTGTCTTTCCTTTGCCTTAATGTTTTTGAAGCTTCCTATAGTGCCTACAATTTTTTCCCACTTAAACGAAGTACCTCCTCCAAATAAACATATAATAATTTTATTAAACACTAGCACATGCCCGTGTCCAAGGCCACGTAATTTCTTTTTTTAAATTTTTTTTTAAATTATATTTTTTTAAGGGCAAAATTGAAAAGGGACAAAATAGTGAGGGCAAAATGGGAATTTTGACTGTTGGAACTGTAGCAAGAACGGTAGCAAACACAGGCCTCATTTATACTATAGATATAATAAATATAAATATAATAAATAATGTGATTTTTAGGTTAATAATAAATATAATAAATAATGTGATTTTTAGGTTAACGATGTTGGTGTAATGCCCTAGGCTTTAGTTATGTTTAACTGAAAACCATTATGTATCATCTTTATCGTTTATGTTTATTATTTGATTATTATATAGTTTGCATATTTATTGTAATAATCTCCGTCCCTGATTATTAAGAGAATAATTAGTATAATTGTCAATGGATAATCATATGATGATTATATGCATAGAGATGCACATTGAAATTATGAGTACTTGTTAGAGAACAAGTGACTGGACTTGACCCGTATGAGATTTATGTCATGGTCAAATGTCATAATTAAATCTCATATGGTCACTTCATTTAGTCCCTAGATCTGAGATTATCATGACCTTACATATGATGAAAAGTTATGTTTGATTTTAGTCAAACGGTATCTTAACACGATATCTATAAAGGCTATCTTTGGCATGATCGGATTCATGATGGGAAGGATGATAAGTCAAGATGGAATTTGTCCCTCGGAAGAGAGATGTTTTGCTTGGGCCCCTCGATGAGTGATAATGATGAAAGCGTGTGGCCACACCCCAATATGATTGGACTATCATTATACTCAAGATCGAGAAAGCATTGAACAAATACAAGTTGACGTGGACCATGACTTGTGTTCAATATAACATCGTGAGACAAAGGGAGAAATGGAAGTGTACCATTGGAAACGTGAACTCTTACGTTATATTATTTGGGTAGACATAATGGCTTGCTAGAGTCCGCTTATGTCTTATGGGATTCGATATGATCGAACTCATTGCCAACATAATATAATCCTATTGGGTCACACACAACTAGAATGAATTGGTTAAACCAAAGAAAGAATGATTGAGAGTTCCTGCATATGGCAACTTATGTCACGCGACATAACTAGCCACTGGCTAGTTATGTCACGCGACATAACTAGCCACTGGCTGGTTATGTCGCGCGACATAACTAGCCACAGACGCGTTTTTTGACAGCCTGTTCTCCTAATTCGATTAGGAAACATATTTACACTAAAGTAGTATAAATATGTGAGGTCTGTCAACCCTAATGCCTGGCCAAATTTTCAAGAAAGAAAAACACATAAAGGTTTCTCAATATTCTTCCATAAGTTTTAGGAATCTAGCAATTCCCAACCCGAGAATTGTTCTCGACATTCATATTTGTGTGGATTACCAAAAGAGGGTCTTAATTTGTTCAAACAAATCAAAGACCTAGAGTTCAAATCTGAAGATCTAAAGGAGTTGAAGATTCGAAGATTTGAAGATCAAAAGTTTGTGATTACGAATCACATAATTATCCGTTCGATAGCTCAAGACCGGAAAGCAATAAAGGTTGGTAAATTCTATCTCATAGGAATTCAATTTAATCGTATAGAACGGATCTTAGGGCTTGGGTTTTGTGTTAATTTGATGCTTAATTCCGCTGCGCATGGACCCATAAAACCCAACATTGGTATCAGAGCCAGGTTCGTATGGTTAAGTTTGAATTAACATGCTAGAATGATTATATAAATTGTTTATATGTTCGTTGCATGTTTTTGTATGCGATAGAATTTTGATTGTTTATGTGAAACAATGTGAAAATCGTTTTCGAATTATGTTGAATTAAATCTGTAAAAGGGTTGTTTTATATGATTTAATTGCATGTAATCTGAATTGATTGAAATCTGGAAATCCTGCGAACTGGCTACCTATGTCGTGCGACATAGTAGGCCACAGGAGGAAATCTGGTAATCTGGCCAGTTATGTCACGCGACATAATAAGCCAAATCTGGGCAGAATCAGTTTGTTTAATTTTTCTGCTAATCTGTGATTGTGTTTACAATCTGAGATGTTTTATGTCTTAATCTGGATGCTATAAATTTCTGGAAATAAAATTTATAGGGCTATGCTAGATTAATTCATTGTTTATGATGCATGCTTAATTAATTCAAATGTGTTTTATTAATTGTTGCGATGCATGAATTAATTGTTCTTAAGTGTTAAGAATTTTATTAGATGTTTAGTTGAAACATTGATTTATAGTTTCCTAATATGTTTAGATTTAGACATTGTAAATTTTGGATTTTATGATTGTTTATGGAAACAAGTCATAATTACGCGAAATTTTAAAAGGAAACTAATTGTTTATAAAAGGTAGTGATTATGTTGCCAAATCAGAGTTGATTTCTAATTGTGCATGACTAGGAGAGTTCTGTCTAAGGAAGAGTTGGTACTTAAGTAGTCCTTGTGGCTCACCTATCTTCCCCGGGAACTTACCCGGTGCATGATTATGACTATCTTGCCGATATGCTTATAATCTACCTTAAAGAACCTTCATTTAACTTTTAAGTTCTTTATGCCAATCCATGATTTAAACACTTGAGACCACTCGGATAGTTTTGGGTGGGCTTGCCATAGCAAGGTGCTTTGATTCTATTCCGTTTGCGAGCAAGATGAGGAAATGGTGGTTCCTATACGTTTAAAGTGGATGAACTTAATTGGGTTATCAAAATGGTTTTGGACCCAAGGCATAAGATGAGATTAAAATATGCTTAGACATATGATGTCTTAAATAAATCTCGTAAGAGTCATATACGATATGATTGATGTTTTCTACCTAATTAGTTTAATCTTGAGCGGTGCGCCATAGCGTACTTGAGATTAAATTAAAGTTGGATCTTAGCCCTAAGAGTCATATACGATATGATTGATATTTTCTACCTAATTAGTTTAATCTTGAGCGGTGCGCCATAGCGTACTTGAGATTAAATTAAAGTTGGATCTTAGCCCATTAAATGCATATTATGCTTATTAGCATTAGAAGGTGTATGATTTAGTGGGAGTATTTGTAAAATACATTATTTGCTCTTAAATGATAAATGTGTTGATATTGATATGTGTTCATATAATTTGTATATTTTGTTGTAGAAATAGCATTACATAATGATAATTGCGATTCGTCCTTATGAAGGACAAAGTTCGAAAGGAACGATACATTTAATTCTGATTGGATCAGAAGCCTAAAGAATGGTTCTTGGGTAAATGTGTACGTTCTTGACGAATCCGTTCCTCTTTTGAACCCCTTTGCAAATGTTGCAAAGGGCAAATAAGGAAGCAACATTAGAAACATATTGATGATTCTGACAATATTGCTTGCCTTGTAATTGCCATCATGTTTAAAGGCTCTTGTGAAGAACCTTGAGTACATGATAACTATTCTTCTGTTCTAGCATAACGCAAAAGGGGAAATGTTCCAAGTGCATGCTAGGCAAAAGATATATGTTGAGGTGAAGGCTCTTAATTCATGAGATGAAAGAAAGAGCAATCCGCAAATTGTGTTAATGATTGACACAAGAAAATGGTTCATAAAGGAAGGAAAAGAAGGTAAAGCAAAAGTTGCTAAACCTAGGACAAATGTTTTCAAAGCCGAAGAGGCTAAACCCAAAGTGTCTCAAAAGGATGCATTTTGCTATCATTGCAATAAGATTGTCATTGGAAGCAAAGTTGCAAGGCTTATTAGGAAGGCCTAAAAGGTGAAGAAGGGCAATATGATTGCTACTACTTCAAGTATCTATATGATAGATATTTTCCTTTCGACTTCTTGTTCTTGGGTATATGATACAGGATTGGATCCCACATTTGTTTAAATGTGCAAGGAACAAAGAATAGAAAGCTACTCAAATAAGGTAAATTAAACCTAAGCATGTGAATGGAGCAAGAGTTGCAACATTAGCCATAAGGGACTTATGAAAGTCACTTTGCCTTGTGAAGTAGTACTTGTTTTGAACAAGTACGACTACATTCCGAATTTGAGTAGGAATATTATTTCTGTTTCTTAAATGGATGATGAAGGATATAATTTTTTTTTTAAATAAGAAGTTTTATATTTATTTAATAATATGCCTTATTGTAATGCATATGTCATTAAATGGTCTTCATATCCTTGATGATGAGAAACAAAATAATATTGAAGATATCTATGATATAAATGGGAAATCTAAACCGAACAATATGAACAAAGCGTTTATATGGCATTGCCGGCTTGGTCAAATAAATAAGAAACATATATCTAAACTCCATTAACATGGACTTTTAGACTCATATGACCATGAATCATTTGAGGAATGTGGATCTTATTTATTGGGAGTATTGACCAAACCACCCTACACTAAGAGTAGTGGGAGGGCTAGTGACTTATTGGTCATTATACATGAGATGTATGTGGACCATTAAGCAGCATTGCTAGGGGAAGATTTCGGTATTTCATCATATTTACCAATGACTTATCTAGATATGACTATGTCCATCTGATGAAGTCCAAAGGTGAATCGTTTGAGATGTTTTAAACATTTCAAGATGAAGTACAAAACAATTTGGCAAAATTATTAAGTACTTCGATTAGATCGAGGTGATGAATATTTGAGCCAAGAGTTTGACAATCATCTCAAAACTATGAAATTGTTTCAAGAGTTGACTCCACACTGAACACCACTATGAATGGTGTGTCTGAGAGGAGGAATTGAACCTTGTAGGACATGGTTCGTTCGATGATGTGTCAATCAGACTTTCCTATTTCCTATTTCCTTTTGAGGATATGCATTAGAAATAATGCGGTTACACTGAATCGAGTCCCTACTAAATCGGTTCCTAAGGCCCCACATGAGATGTGGCATGGAAGAAAACTTAGTTTGTCTTTCATGAAGATTTGGGGTTGCGAATCTTATGTAAAGAGACTTGTCTCTTATAAGTTAGCACCAAATCTGACAAGGTTATTTTCGGATATTGATTTTACAATCACAAAGAGAACAAAATGTTTGTTGCTCTACACGATTTGTTTCTTGAGAAATAGTTTCTCAATAAAGAATCTAGTGGGAGTAAAATTAATCTTGAAAGAAGTTCAAGAACCCGAAAATAATATGGATCCAAGAGTAGAGACGGAACCAAGTTCACAAAGGAGTTGTGGAACCGGTTCAAGATGCACAAGTCCATCGTAGATTAGATAGGTCACGATCCGAACTCAAGGAATAGTGATTTCTCGTTGCAGAAAGTGATGAAGTGGAAGTCATTAAGAATGACAATCCTACTTGCTATCAAGAAGCGATGTCCTCTCCTAATTTGGATAAATGGTTAGGAACCATGGAGTCCGAATTGCAATCCATGTTTGATGATCAAGTTTGGAACTTGATTGGGCTACCTGAAGGTGTAAAAATTAAAGGGATGCAAGTAGGTCTTCAAGACCGACATGGATGTGAAGGTGTGTACTTTAATGACTAAGGATTGTAACAAAGGGATTTAGGCAAATTCATAGTATTGACTATGTTGAAACCTTTTTCGCCAGTTACAATGTCGAAGTCTGTTAGATTTTCAATTGCCATTATCACATATTGTGACTATGTGATATGACAAATGGATGTCAAACGACTTTCTTTAAATGTAAAGATTATTAAGGATGTGTATAGTACACAACCCGAATAATTTGACGATCCAAGAAACTCTAATAGAGTATGCATGTTGCAAAGATCCATGAGATGGGTTGAAGCAAGCTTAAAGGAATTGGAATCTTCGTTTTGATGAATTGGTCAAGGAGTTTGACTTTATCAAGTACGAAGATGAACCTTGTGTATGCATGAAATTTAGTGGGAGCATGGTATTATTTCTATTGTTTATTACAATGATATCTTACTCATTGGAAAAACAAGTTCCGACACTTAAGACTGTCAAGTCTTGGTCAAGGAAAGTTTTCTCAATGAAAGATATGGGTGAAGCCGATTACATCCTTGGCATCAAGATCTATAAAGATGGATCTAGAAGGATAAATTGGTTTGAGTCAAAGTGTTCACATTGACAAGATTCTTAGAAGAGTCTAAGAAGAGTAGCTTGTCAATGGGTCATGGTATTTCTCTTAGCAATATTCATTGTCTTATGACAACTGATGAGCAAAAGGGAATGAATGAAGTTCCATATGCTGCGGCACTTGGATCTGTCATGTATGCCATGATTTGTACTAGACTCGACGTCTCGTATGCTATAAGCATGATGAGTCGATACCAATCTGATCCTGTTGAGAACCAATGGATGGCAGTCAAGATGATCCTAAGTACTTAAGAAGAACTAAGGATACGTTCTTGGGATTTGAAAGATTGGAAGTTAATCTTGTTGTAAAGGGTTACAAAGATGCTAGCTTCCAAACTGACAAAGTTAAATTTAAAATCGCAATTAGGATTTGTGTCTATGCTTATTGGAGGTGCAATTTTGTTGGAAGAGTTCCAAGCAGAAATTGTAGCCGATTCTACTACTAAGGCCAAATTTTAGCAACATATGATGTAGCTAAAAGTAGGCGGTTTGGATCAAAAGTTCGCTTAGTGTTTTGGAAATGTTCCAAGTATCACTAATCGATGAAACTTTTTGTTATGACTATAGTGGTGCCACTTGTGCAAACAATGGAACCAAGGTCACAACAGCGATCCAAACACTCACTTAGACGTTCTTCGAGGAATTCATAAAGAATGAGAAGACGTTAAGATATACAAAATATCAACCGATGATGACATAAGGGATTCACTTACAAAGACCCTCGCATAGGCAGAAGCATGGTGGGCATGTTAGATCCATGTGTATTCGATACATAAATGGAGCCTAGTGCAAGTGGGAGACTGTTGGTGTAATGCCCTAGGCTTTAGTTATGTTTAACTGAAAACCGTTATGTATCATCTTTATCGTTTATGTTTATTATTTGATTATTATATAGTTTGCATATTTATTGTAATAATCTCCGTCCCTGATTATTAAGAGAATAATTAGTATAATTGTCAATGGATAATCATATGATGATTATATGCATAGAGATGCACATTGAAATTATGAGTACTTGTTAGAGAACAAGTGACTGGACTTGACCCGTATGAGATTTATGTCATGGTCAAATGTCATAATTAAATCTCATATGGTCACTTCATTTAGTCCCTAGATCTGAGATTATCATGACCTTACATATGATGAAAAGTTATGTTTGATTTTAGTCAAACGGTATCTTAACACGATATCTATAAAGGCTATCTTTGGCATGATCGGATTCATGATGGGAAGGATGATAAGTCAAGATGGAATTTGTCCCTCGGAAGAGAGATGTTTTGCTTGGGCCCCTCGATGAGTGATAATGATGAAAGCGTGTGGCCACACCCCAATATGATTGGACTATCATTATACTCAAGATCGAGAAAGCATTGAACAAATACAAGTTGACGTGGACCATGACTTGTGTTCAATATAACATCGTGAGACAAAGGGAGAAATGGAAGTGTACCATTGGAAACGTGAACTCTTACGTTATATTATTTGGGTAGACATAATGGCTTGCTAGAGTCCGCTTATGTCTTATGGGATTCGATATGATCGAACTCATTGCCAACATAATACAATCCTATTGGAGTCACACACAACTAGAATGAATTGGTTAAACCAAAGGAAGAATGATTGAGAGTTCTGCGCATATGGCAACTTATGTCACGCGACATAACTAGCCCTGGCTAGTTATGTCACGCGACATAACTAGCCACCGGCTGGTTATGTCGCGCGACATAACTAGCCACAGACGCGTTTTTTGACAGCCTGTTCTCCTAATTCGATTAGGAAACATATTTACACTAAAGTAGTATAAATATGTGAGGTCTGTCAACCCTAATGCCTGGCCGAATTTTCAAGAAAGAAAAACACATAAAGGTTTCTCAATATTCTTCCATAAGTTTTAGGAATCTAGCAATTCCCAACCCGAGAATTGTTCTCGACATTCATATTTGTGTGGATTACCAAAAGAGGGTCTTAATTTGTTCAAACAAATCAAAGACCTAGAGTTCAAATCTGAAGATCTAAAGGAGTTGAAGATTCGAAGATTTGAAGATCAAAAGTTTGTGATTACGAATCACATAATTATCCGTTCGATAGCTCAAGACCGGAAAGCAATAAAGGTTGGTAAATTCTATCTCATAGGAATTCAATTTAATCGTATAGAACGGATCTTAGGGCTTGGGTTTTGTGTTAATTTGATGCTTAATTCCGCTGCGCATGGACCCATAAAACCCAACAAACGAATCAAGTTTAACTCGCAAACGACGTATGTCGAGGGAAAAGATGGTGAAGAACACAACTGTGCCACCGTCGACTCATCTTATAGGATCAAAAAGATTGAGATCATTTACGTCAGGCGAAACTTTCCCCCCACGAACCCCCGACTTGAGGTGCATTACTGTCGCTGAAAGAACTCCCCTGACTGAGAATGATGCGGTAACAGCAACCATTATTCATGAAGATATTGATTTAAATATCATTCCTCTCCGTCGAAACCTTGAAGATGAATTTTTCTCAACGATTCCTACCTCTCCTGTTGTTGTTCTACCCAGTGGGTAAATTTTCATAGAACTCACATAACTAGAGATATATATACTCTATTATACTTTAGAAATTGATTTAAATAGTATTTTTAAAATCTTTTGTAGGACAACAACTAATCCAAATGATGTCACCTGTAACGACCCTAAACCTAGGTACCTATTTTAGTATCATAAAATGTGCTTTTAATATTATTTTTAATATTATGTGTTTGATTTATATCTTTGATTTCTTAATATTAAAATGAAATGATTGGGAAATAAATAATATTCTTGGGAAGGGTATAATAATAGAAATGGATAAAATAAATAAAATGTGGGTAGTTATTTGTGTGGGGAAAAATATAAAGAATAGAAAAAGAAGTAAGAAGTAAGAAGGAGGTTAAATGGCATGGGGGGCCATTTTCCCCTCCTTAAATTCCTCACCTTGTCCCCCCTCCTTAGTCAATGACCCCATACCCCTCCTACATCATCATCCGGCCTCCCCCTCCTCCCTCATCATTCTTCTTACTTCCTTCTTTCCAAAAAATCCCCATGGAAACCTCCTCTCCAAAGCTTTCCTTCATAAATTCATAATAAATCCATTCCCTTCTCATTTGAAGATCCGGGTGTACTTTTGGATTCGTGGAGTCAAGAGGAACACATTGAGCTAAGAAGATTCTTATTCCACTTCATAATTGCTAAGTGAGTTGTTATGATTTCCTTCTCTTACTTGTTCATACTCTCCTTAATGTTCTCCTTGTTCTTATGATGTTGGGTTCATGCTTTAGGAATTTTATAGGAGTTGAATGAGTAGTAAATGGAGTAGAAGGAAGTTTGTGATCTTGGAAGATAACCTAGAGGATTGAAATGGGTGAAGGTTATAATGATAAATAATTTAGAATCACTTATTTTGGGTTTATGTGATTTTATGATAATCCTTGTAGAATTAGAAATTTCTTGGTGTTCATGAGTATAAGAAGTATGGCAAAGGAAAGTAAAATGGTAAGAGACTAAATGGGAAAACTTGGGAATTGCTGGCTCAGACACTTGGGCGGTCGCCCAAGGGGGCATGAGCGGCCGCCCATGTGTCCAGAAGTTAGAGTGCTTTGAAAACCCTCTTGGGCGGTCGCCCAAGAGGTATGGGCGGTCGCCCAAGACCCCAGGAAACTGAACTTTGAATCTGAACCAGAATTTGTGTAGCAACCTTGTTTGGTCCCTTATAGGTTGTGACTCCCACTTAGTAAATTGAGCTTGAACCTTCATAGAGGCCTTGTCTTATTGTATAATGATCTTATAGGATGGATTGAGAATCTTAACCACTATACATTAATGGAACCTAATCACTTTCGGATATTAATCAACCCTTCTCAACTTAGATTAAAGTAGAACTTGGGCTACTTAAGCATTGTGACTACAACTTAATAATTTAACTTGAATCTCTATCGGGACCTTGTAATATGGATCATTGTCCGGGAAACAATTGTTAAGTTTGATTAGTACTTCACCAAAATAGTTCCAACTTGGGAAATAGATCTTGAACTTTTATTAAGGTTATTCGAGATTGTATAAAGAAAATGTAGGAATGGTTTATGATACATAGTGGCCTTACTTACTCCATATCTTTGGTGAGTAGTTGCAATAGTATAGAAGCTATAGGTTCACTATTGAGTTAGTTAGTAATGGGTATGTATCACCTTGTGGCATTGTTATTCCAAGTTGTGGAATTATTGATTATATGGTTATCATAATATTCTAAGTATGGACTATTAGACATACTGTTATGTGTATCCCAAGTGTGGAATATTTGACTTGTTGTTACATTGCATCCCAAGTGTGGATTGTTTGGTTATATGGTTACCTTACTTGAATTTATATTCATTGATGGTATTGATTAGCATGAGTATACATTACCATGTTGTTATATTATGATGCATAGTGTACTAAATGGTTGTTACACTATGGTATTGATTTCATGAGTATACATTACCATGTTGTTATATGATTATCCCTTTTTGTGGATTATGTTTCAAGTATCTATATTGTGCTTGAACATGTTGATATTCGGGGGTATAATGGAATTCAATCAATTATGGATTTGTTCTATAAGTGATTGAAGGTTCATCATACCTGGGACCGTCCCCTCTGTGGCCACAGAGTGGGTGTGCTAACGACTGTATTGACCCAAAAGGCTTTACAGACCTGTTGCGATTGGTGTACGGGGGGAATGCTTCTGTATTAAGCCTAAAGCTTTACAGTTAGCGATCTTATTGTTGGATACTCTATTATAGGTATCTTTTCTTATATGGATCTCCGGAGTATGAGTCCTATAAGAGGTGAATGTCTTGGAGGCAATTCACCAAAGAGTGGAGTTTTACTCCCACGTTGTACGACTTATGGTTCGACGGGAAAAGGTAAAATGAGGTAACGTAAGGTGTTTACCGCTTTTATAATGTGTTATGTGCTACCATGCTATGTGTTGCATCTTGTTTGGCATCTTCTTTGCATTCATAATAGCTCATTGAGATTTATTCTCACCCCTTCCCTTTTACTTGTTTTAGATTGTCTTTGAGGCAATTGGCCCGGAACCAGGTGAGGCCGGGGTTAAATTGTGGACTTTTGCTTTTGGGGACTTGTCAGGTTAAGTGTATAAGTTGGTTGTCTGGGTGTATTTATTTAGTAAAACTCTTTTGAGAAGATGTGTATAAACTCTTTTGTAAAACAAAGTTAAGTATGAGTTTCGATGTAAGAAATCAATTTATGGTTTATGGAAGTTGTGGAGTGGTGATATTATTAGTTGGTTTAATTTGGTATTTGAAAATGGGTTTTCTTTTAAAAGGAAAATAAAAGTTTTTAAAATTTAGAGAGGAGATTTCCTAGTTGGGCTCCTCAAGCTCGGGATACGCTTAGGTCCCGGGTTGGGGTGCTCACAGTTGGTATCAGAGCTTAGTTTAGAGGTCAAGGGTAGATGTCTAAACTAAGGGGGAATGTGTGGTAATTAACGCCGAGTGTTTAATGCAGGAGTTCGTTCTAATGGCCGGAAGCAATGATGATCGGTGAAGGGTTCTAGAAAATGAAGGAGATATGGGTATAGGTGGAAATCAGAATGAAGATATGATGAAATTGTTCAGGATGTTTGTACATAATATGGAGACTAGAGGATCGGTTCCGAATCAACCTGAGGGATACCAAAGTGAT
Source organism: Adenophora triphylla var. japonica (assembly GCA_022495995.1). Lineage (NCBI taxonomy): Eukaryota > Viridiplantae > Streptophyta > Magnoliopsida > Asterales > Campanulaceae > Adenophora > Adenophora triphylla. The sequence goes on along the minus strand of JAFEMH010007153.1, from coordinate 71,452 downwards.
GGATTAGAAAGATTTGTGAGGATGAACCCACCGAGCTTTTACGGAGATCCGAATCCGTTAAAGGCAGAAAAATGGTTAGCAGAAATGAATAGGATTTTCGAGGTTATAGAAAGTCCCAACAAAGAGAGAGTTAGGTATGCCGTTTTCAAACTTGAAGGTCCAGCTGATCAGTGGTGGCAGATTGTGAAGGAAAGTTGGGAGCGGGATCATACGCCCCAGACTTGGGATAATTTCACTCAACAGTTCGAGGACTATTTCATTTCCATGGTTACAAGGGATAAGAAGGAGATTGAATTCTTAAGACTAAAACAAGGGAACATGACGGTGAATCAGTATTCGGTCCGGTTTGAGGAATTAGCTAAGTGTTGCCCTCATTTGGTATCGCATGAAGTGAAAAGGGTTCGAAGTTTGTAACGAGGTTTGAGGAGTGATTTTAGGAAGAAATTATGGATTGATAGTTTCATCGATTATCAGACAGTCATAGATAGGGCATATAAGGTCGAGAAGGACATTGAGGAAAATAGTGGAAGATCCGGAAGTGAGATTGGAAACAAGCCAAAGTGTATAGGACAAGGATCCAAAATCAGTAGAGGACAGCCAAGGACCTTAACTTCAGGAAGTGTGAGAGGAGAGTTTGTTGTAGCTTCTTCATCTAGGCCAAAATCCAAACAGTATGGGATGAAGTGTAAATTTTGCAAGAAGATTGGGCATACCGAAGATCATTGTTGGAGTAAGCAAGGTAAATGTATTAAGTGTGGAGAAATGGGACACTTTAGGAGGAATTGTCCAAAGTTTCTTCAGGGACGAGTTTCAAGCAGCGGTCAGCCGGGTAGACGTCAAAGAGGTGGTACCAAAAGAGATAGCGAAGGAGAACCGAAAGAGAAGGTCTATGGTCGAGTACATGTTTCGAACCTAGGAGAGATAGCTTCCTCAGAGGTTACTAGAGGTATATTCCCTGTCTCAGAATTAGGGGTCATATTTTATAGATCCTGTTGCATATCATTTATGTTTGGCATCACATTTTGCTTATATGTGACATACATTGTTTGAGATGTTGTTTTATTGTTAGAGGATTCTGCTCTTATGAGAGGATACCTCGAACCTCCCTTGATTTACCACGATAGTGATGTGGTCATGACTGAGTATGTATTGCCAGTTGATTTGGTATGATTACCAATTTGTAAATAGGAGATATACTTGACCTGGAGGGTTAAGTAGTTGTTATGTTGGTAGACTATCATAAGAAATGAGTCTTCTTTTCTATACCCAATTTGATTATATTGGTATTTGATATAGATAAACCTTTATATGGTATTCTTGTTATATATGCGTTTAAGCCAGAAAAATGTTGGTTAAAAAGTGTAAAAGGTATTTGGTTGGTGTTAGACTTGCATAAGAAGTCTTTCCGGAAAATTTTCGTGCTAGTTGTGAGTAGATGGTAATTGTATTTTCATCAAGGTATCGTATGTGTTGATTCTAAGTATGATAAGCAGAATTTTTAAGCCTTATTTTGATGGCTTTATGGTAATTAGAATTGAGGGTCTCTTTGTTAATTAAAGTTCCGAGAGGATCATGAAAATCATTGGAGGATAGGGTTAATAATCCTTGGTGAGAAGTCCTTGTATGCAAAGTTTAGCTAGTGTGAGTTGGCTCGAGAAGTTCCAAAATTTGGGGTTCTATAGTTTTAAGCTTGGAAGTTACCATGGATCTTAAGAGGATTGTGTCCGTAATCTTTGAGGTTGGCAAAGTGCTACCAAAGGAATTTTCAAGAAATTCTCGAGAATTATAAAATCGTTGGTTTAGATAACTCGGTAGGATATCAATGGTATAAGATGTAATAAGAATGAATAATATTGGTAGAAATGGAGAAAAGATTAACTATAGATCCGATCCTTACCTTACCTAGTGAATGTGAGAACTTTGTGAATTTTAAGTGCGTATTAGAGGAAGAATTGGTTGTAAAATTATGAGAAATGTGAAAGTGATAGCGTATGCTTTGAGGAAATTAACTTAGATAAAGCGGAAATTTTCTTATTCCTTACTTAAGAGTGACTACAATTGTGTTGCGTTATCTAAGTAAGAATCTTATCTTTTTGAAGTTTCCTTTTTAGAATTGTGACCGATCCTATGAGTTTGGAGAATTTAACTATTCGAGGGGGAGAGATCTACAAGCCTAAGCGATGGTTGGAACTATTAAAAGATTTTAGTCGCGTCATTTTATTATCCGGAAAAGTTATTGTGATTTCGAATGCGATTAGCCGAAAGGCTTATGTGTCGTCAAGCGTATCCTTTGAGTCTTAAGGCGAGACATTGTTGCAATTAGTCAGGATAGACCCATAGAATGTGGAGACTTTAAAGGAAGTTCAACGGTGATTCAGAATTTAATAGGATTAGAGGATAGTTTCAAAATGAGAAAACTATCCAAACTCTTGAAGAATAGATTGTGTGTTGGGTTTCCTTTCAACTGGAGAGGTTCTATTGATCTTAAGGAAGTTTAGTATAATAACAGTTTAGTTTAGCATTGAATGGATACTGTATAAAGCTTGATATGGAAAATTTATTTGTATGATCCTTCGTACGTACGAAATTCTTCAATTAAGGATGCTTAGACAAATTTGAATTATGTAGGGAAAAGCGTTGAGAGTATTAGGATTGCAATTCCGGGATTAAATTCTAGAGTGTTTGGATGCTGAGAATGTACATAAGAATCATGACTTTGAGGAAACTATTTGGAAATGGTAAATTGAAATGTTTGGGAAAGTACCCTTTATTATGGATCATTAAGGTAATCAAGTTTAAAATTCGGGACGAATTTTCTTTAAGGAGGAGTGAATGTAACGACCCTAAACCTAGGTACCTATTTTAGTATCATAAAATGTGCTTTTAATATTATTTTTAATATTATGTGTTTGATTTATATCTTTGATTTCTTAATATTAAAATGAAATGATTGGGAAATAAATAATATTCTTGGGAAGGGTATAATAATAGAAATGGATAAAATAAATAAAATGTGGGTAGTTATTTGTGTGGGGAAAAATATAAAGAATAGAAAAAGAAGTAAGAAGTAAGAAGGAGGTTAAATGGCATGGGGGACCATTTTCCCCTCCTTAAATTCCTCACCTTGTCCCCCCTCCTTAGTCAATGACCCCATACCCCTCCTACATCATCATCCGGCCTCCCCCTCCTCCCTCATCATTCTTCTTACTTCCTTCTTTCCAAAAAATCCCCATGGAAACCTCCTCTCCAAAGCTTTCCTTCATAAATTCATAATAAATCCATTCCCTTCTCATTTGAAGATCCGGGTGTACTTTTGGATTCGTGGAGTCAAGAGGAACACATTGAGCTAAGAAGATTCTTATTCCACTTCATAATTGCTAAGTGAGTTGTTATGATTTCCTTCTCTTACTTGTTCATACTCTCCTTAATGTTCTCCTTGTTCTTATGATGTTGGGTTCATGCTTTGGGAATTTTATAGGAGTTGAATGAGTAGTAAATGGAGTAGAAGGAAGTTTGTGATCTTGGAAGATAACCTAGAGGATTGAAATGGGTGAAGGTTATAATGATAAATAATTTAGAATCACTTATTTTGGGTTTATGTGATTTTATGATAATCCTTGTAGAATTAGAAATTTCTTGGTGTTCATGAGTATAAGAAGTATGGCAAAGGAAAGTAAAATGGTAAGAGACTAAATGGGAAAACTTGGGAATTGCTGGCTGCACACTTGGGCGGTCGCCCAAGGGGGCATGAGCGGCCGCCCATGTGTCCAGAAGTTAGAGTGCTTTGAAGACCCTCTTGGGCGGTCGCCCAAGAGGTATGGGCGGTCGCCCAAGACCCCAGGAAACTGAACTTTGAATCTGAACCAGAATTTGTGTAGCAACCTTGTTTGGTCCCTTATAGGTTGTGACTCCCACTTAGTAAATTGAGCTTGAACCTTCATAGAGGCCTTGTCTTATTGTATAATGATCTTATAGGATGGATTGAGAATCTTAACCACTATACATTAATGGAACCTAATCACTTTCGGATATTAATCAACCCTTCTCAACTTAGATTAAAGTAGAACTTGGGCTACTTAAGCATTGTGACTACAACTTAATAATTTAACTTGAATCTCTATCGGGACCTTGTAATATGGATCATTGTCCGGGAAACAATTGTTAAGTTTGATTAGTACTTCACCAAAATAGTTCCAACTTGGGAAATAGATCTTGAACTTTTATTAAGGTTATTCGAGATTGTATAAAGAAAATGTAGGAATGGTTTATGATACATAGTGGCCTTACTTACTCCATATCTTTGGTGAGTAGTTGCAATAGTATAGAAGCTATAGGTTCACTATTGAGTTAGTTAGTAATGGGTATGTATCACCTTGTGGCATTGTTATTCCAAGTTGTGGAATTATTGATTATATGGTTATCATAATATTCTAAGTATGGACTATTAGACATACTGTTATGTGTATCCCAAGTGTGGAATATTTGACTTGTTGTTACATTGCATCCCAAGTGTGGATTGTTTGGTTATATGGTTACCTTACTTGAATTTATATTCATTGATGGTATTGATTAGCATGAGTATACATTACCATGTTGTTATATTATGATGCATAGTGTACTAAATGGTTGTTGCACTATGGTATTGATTTCATGAGTATACATTACCATGTTGTTATATGATTATCCCTTTTTGTGGATTATGTTTCAAGTATCTATATTGTGCTTGAACATGTTGATATTCGGGGGTATAATGGAATTCAATCAATTATGGATTTGTTCTATAAGTGATTGAAGGTTCATCATACCTGGGACCGTCCCCTCTGTGGCCACAGAGTGGGTGTGCTAACGACTGTATTGACCCAAAAGGCTTTGTGCACTGTTGCGATTGGTGTACGGGGAATGCTTCGTATTAAGCCTAAAGCTTTACGGTTAGCGATCTTATTGTTGGATACTCTATTATAGGTATCTTTTCTTATATGGATCTCTGGAGTATGAGTCCCTATAAGAGGTGAATGTGCTGGAGGCAATTCACCAAAGAGTGGAGTTTTACTCCCACGTTGTACGACTTATGGTTCAGACGGGAAAAGGTAAAATGAGGTAACGTAAGGTGTTTACCGCTTTTATAATGTGTTATGTGCTACCATGCTATGTGTTGCATCTTGTTTGGCATCTTGCTGCATTCATAATAGCTCATTGAGATTTATTCTCACCCCTTCCCTTTTACTGTTTTAGATTGTGCTGAGACAGGTGACTGGAACCAGTGAGGCCGGGGTTAAATTGTGGACTTTTGCTTTTGGGGACTTGTCAGGTTAAGTGTATAAGTTGGTTGTCTGGGTGTATTTATTTAGTAAAACTCTTTTGAGAAGATGTGTATAAACTCTTTTGTAAAACAAAGTTAAGTATGAGTTTCGATGTAAGAAATCATTTTATGGTTTATGGAAGTTGTGGAGTGGTGATATTATTAGTTGGTTTAATTTGGTATTTGAAAATGGGTTTTCTTTTAAAAGGAAAATAAAAGTTTTTAAAATTTAGAGAGGAGATTTCCTAGTTGGGCTCCTCAAGCTCGGGATACGCTTAGGTCCCGGGTTGGGGTGCTCACATCACCAACCTCCCAATACGTGGAAATACAGTTCGTCACTTTCTCGGTGAAATGGATGTTGAGTGTCCTCATTGTGGGGCATTACATTGGATGGATGAAAAACTCACAAAATCATCTAAAACACGTCCTCTTTTTGGGACATGTTGTCTGAGTGGAAAGGTTAGACTTCCTGAACTCAAAACGCCACCTCCAGCAATTAAATCTTTGTATGACGGAAATGATGCTCAATCAAAGTCATTTCAGAAATACATTTGACAGTATAATGCGTCTCATGCTTTTACGAGTCTGGGTGCTCAACTTGATGAAAGGGTTGCCAATGGGAGAGGTCCTCCAAGTTTTGTCATACACGGTGAATTGCGTCATCGAACTGGATCTCTCATGCATCCACCAGAAAAAGAACCAGTTTACACGCAATTGTACATTTATGATCCGGATACCGCTTTGCAATATCGGTGTCGTAATAATCCACATTTGAGAGAAGACATGATGAAGATTATCCAGGACACTTTGCTGGAGCACAACCCATTCCCGGCAAAGTACCGTCAAGCTCATGAAATTTTATGTCAACCTGGAGTAGGTGATGCAAACATTCCAGTTCGACTACATTACAGCTCTGCACAGGATCGTCGTAGATACAACTTACCTACAGCAGATGAGATTGCAGTTATTTTACCCGGTGATGGGAATGATGATCCGAGTGGTATGAGGGACATACTCTTACATTTACGAGGGCAAAATGGATTAATGCGAATTAATGAGTGTCACCCTGCATACTTACCTTTGCATTATGTGTTGTTCTTCCCATTTGGCGAGCTCGGCTGGGAACCCGGTTTGAAAAGATGGAATGTCGATGCCAATTGTCCATCTACATCTCGCATTACCCAGATGGATTACTATAGCTACCGTCTTTTTCAGCGTAAGGGTGAATTTTCAACGATATTGAGGGGTGGAAGGTTAAACCAGGAATTTGTGGTGGACGCGTTTGCTGCAATTGAGCAAAATCGGTTGACCTACATGATATTGAATCAGAGTAAGCTTCGAAGTGAACTTTATAAGGACCTTACTGAAGTGATTGTACGAGAAGGCACAGATCCAAACCAAGTGGGTCGACCAATGATTTTGCCATCTTCTTTCTTGGGTAGTCCGAGATATATGTTTGAAATTTTTCAAGATTCAATGGCAATCACACGATACCACCACCACCCGGATATCTTCCTTACCATGACTGCTAATCCCAAGTGGCCAGAAATTACTAAAGCGTTGCTCCCAAATCAATCAGCAAGCGATCGTCCTGATTTAGTTGCGCGTGTTTTCGAGTTGAAACGTAAAGCTTTAATGAAAGAAATTGAGAAGAATGGGGTTTTTGGTACTAAAGTTGCTCATGTTTTCACGATCGAATTTCAAAAGCGCGGACTTCCACATATGCATTTACTTTTATTTCTTGCTGCAAGAGACAAAATCAGGACATGTGCACAAGTTGATAAGATTGTGTGTGCTGAAATTCCAGACGAGAGAGATGATCCCGTGTTACATGAAACAGTCTTGAGTTGTATGATACATGGACCGTGTGGATCTTCGTGTTTGGAAAAAATGTCTGCACTAAAAGATATCCGAAGGCTTATGCAGATTCAACGACCATGGCGGATGATGGATATCCAACATATCGTCGAAGGAAAACTGGTCGAACTTATACGGTCAGGGGACAAGAAGTTGATAACCGACATGTTGTGCCATACAATCCACATCTTTCGAGAATGTTCAATTGCCACATAAATGTTGAAGTTTGTGCTGGCTTGGTTTGTGTTAAGTATATCAATAAGTACATTTACAAAGGACATGATTGCACTACAATGATTATTGGAGGAGTTAATGAGATCCAACAGTACCTTTGGAAGGTATATTAGCCCCCCTGAAGCTTGCTGGCGCATCTTTGGAAACACAATGCATGGTGAACATCCACCGGTCATGCGGTTAGCTGTTCATTTACCAGGATTGCATCATGTGAATTTTAATCCAGAAGATACTGCTGAAGATATATCTGCAAGAACTGCCAATCAAGCATCGACTCTAACAGCTTTTTTTGCATATTACACAGCAAATCCGAATGCACCCAAATTTTCATATCATGAGTTTCCTCAATTTTTCGTTTTCAACAAGAAGGAGTGGAAACCGAGACAAATTGGATTCTCTATTGGTAGAATGTACTTTGCTTCCCCGAATTCTGGAGAGAGATTTTACTTGCGGTTGCTACTCACCCATGTCAAAGGTCCATCTTCATTTCAGAGCTTGCGCACTGTCGGTGGTGTTTTGTATCCCACTTTTAAATTAGCATGTGTTGCTTATGGATTAGTAGAAGATGATGAAGAGTGGGTACAATGCCTTCAAGAAGCATCTGTTATGCAGACTGGGTACCAGCTTCGAAGATTGTTTAGTACAATTCTTAGCCAATGTTCTCCGTTAAACCCATATGATTTGTGGAAAAATTTTTGTCTTCATATTTGTGATGACCTTGCTCATAAGATACGTACACAATTTGGTATTCCAGACCCCAGCATTTCAGTTGTAGAAGATTATGGGTTGTATCTTCTTAATCAGCTACTTCAAGAAACAGGAAAAAGTTTGACTGACTTCCCACCGATGCCCTTGCCTACAAGAAATTGGAGTGAGTTCACGGGTAATAAGTTGATGTGGGAACACCGTCAGTTAAACATCAAAGCGCAAGAACATGATGTCGATACTAGGGTGGGTTCTCTAAATGATGCTCAGCGGGTTGCTTACTCTTCAATTCTTTCTTCTGTTCTTGAAGATCGTGGAACAACTTTCTTTTTGAATGGTGGTGCTGGGACAGGAAAAACTTTCCTGTACAACACGGTAACACTTAAATGTCATTCTCTAGACCACATTGTTATAACTGTTGCATCATCTGGTATTGCATCCTTACTGTTAATTGGTGGTAGAACTGCGCACTCGACCTTATGTATCCCAATTGATGTTCATGGAAATTCAACATGTGGCTTTACTAAGCAATCTATACATGCTGAGTTGTTCAAAAAAGCTAAACTCATAATATGGGATGAAGTGCCAATGCAACATCGATACTGTGTTGAAGCCGTCGATCGCACCCTTCGTGACATTCGGGATAGTAATGACAAACCATTTGGAGGCATCACCGTTGTTTTGGGCGGAGATTTTCGACAAGTCCTACCTGTAGTTCCAAGGGGTGTTCGAACACGAGATAGTTGGGGCAACATTGAGACGTTCACCTCTATGGTACGCCATTAATATCCTAACGTTAAATGTTAACATGCGTCTGGACAACACAAATAATTCACGGGTGGATTTTCTGAACTTTCTGATGAAGGTATTTTTTAATTACTTTAACATTTTCAACATTTGTGTTTCAATCTTTTAACATATATGTTTTAAAATGGTTAATTTATTTCATGATTAAAAATTCAGATTGGGAGCGATCTGAAGAAGTTATATTAATACCGTCAACAATAAGGATTTGTGAAAATCCCGTTGAGTTATTAGATAGCATTTACCCACAACTTGGGGTAGCGGCGTGGCGAACCCATCATTCCTTGCGAACGCACAATTTTATCGGCAAGAAATGATGATGTTAGTTCTATTAATGAAAGGGCACTTCACATATTTCTGGTGAAACAGTTTCTTATTTGCTGGCGATAAAATGTGCCACGATGATGAATCCAAATAGGAACATTACAAATCGATATCCAAATGAGTATCTCAATTCACTAAATCCTCCGGGCTTACCACCTTTTAAACTTGATTTAAAATTTGGTTGTCCCATTATGTTATTGAGAAATCTTGCTCCGAATGATGGTCTTTGTAATGGCACACGATTAGTGATCGTCAGATGTGCGCCACACGTTCTTGAAGCTCAAATTTTGATCGGGGATAAGGCTGGAAAATTAGTTTTTATCCCAAGAATATCACTAACTCCTTCATCCGGAGAATTGCCTTTCAACATGACGAGGCGGCAATTTCCTGTTCGTCTGGCATTCGCGATGACCATTAACAAATCACAAGGGCAATCAGTGAAATTTGTGGGTATTGATTTGCGCAATCCTGTTTTTAGTCATGGACAACTGTACATTGCTCTTTCTAGATGCACATCTCCAGAACGTATTAATGTTCTTCTCTCTGAAAGTAACATAAATTCTACAACAAACATTGTCTACCCAGAAGTTTTATTATAGTATAACTATGAAAAGGTAATTATAACATAACCTAAACAATTTTTTTAAAGATACGTTTTTTTATCATCATTCTCAAATATTTGAATCATATATTTGTAGTCATGGGATGAGTGCGTGAAAGAATATAGACGCTTGCAAAAAACTACGACAAGGACTTGGAATTGGCATAATAAGGTAATTATTTTTTTTAATTATTATATTGTTAATTTAATAAAAATATATTGATTTCATTTTTTTTTATTTCAGGTGCTTTTACGTAAACGTACCTGGCCAATGTCTGTTTCGATTGAGACAACATCTTTACTTCAAGTGGTTAAAAATCTATATGTTAATTAGATGTTAATTTATGTCTTATCTTTTTGTAAACAAGGGCATAATGTTTATGTTCATAAAAATCTATATGTTAATTAAATGTTAATTTATGTCTTATCTTTTTGTAAACAAGGACATAATGTTTATGTTTATACATCACTATAATTTGTAACTATAAATGTTTAAGTTAATTAAAAAAAAAGACCCGTGTCCTCGGACACGGGCATATGTAATAGTTAGTTTATAAATGCCAATGTATACATTTTTTACATGGTTTTTTAATATACTCCCTCCGTCCCAGTTAAAACTTTACCAATTACCCAAAAGGGCATCCCATTTGAAGCTTCACCTTTTCTTAAATGGAAAAAAAATTGGGCCCCACTTGTTTACCCTACTCACTTTTTCCTCTCACATACTTAAAGTGTGGGACCCACTTGTCAATTCCACTAACTTTTCCCTCTCACACAATTAATTTGTGGGTCCCACTTGTCATACCCACTAACTTTTTCCCTCTCACAACCATTTTCCAACTCATCACTCTCCTTAATATTTGTGCCTCACCAAAATGGTGAAGCTTTAACTGGGACGGAGGGAGTATACTCTTTTCGTCTCAGATGAGTGGAGATTAAAATATTAGGCACGATAATTACAAAATAATGAAAGTATTTTGAGTATGAAAAAAATATATAGGAGATAGAAAATGAGTGGGAGAAATAGTAATTTGATTAGTGTTATAAGTGTAAAAGTAAAGTAGGAGAGAGAATGAGTGAGAGAAATAGTGATGATTCTTATCATTTTGGACAGTCTCCACTGATCTGAAACAAACCAACAAGGATAGAAGTGTGTGTATATATATATATATACATATATATATATATATCTATATATATATATATATACTCCCTCCGTCCAAATTAATACTTCACGATTCTTTGTTCACGCGTGGATTAAGGAAAAAAATAATGATATAATGTTGTGAGTGTAAAAGTAAAATAGGAGAGAGAATGAGTGGAGGGAATAGTAAATTATAATGGTGTTGTGAGTATTAAAATAATGTAGGAGACAAAGTGTGAAGTATGTAATTGGACGCCCAAAATAGAAAGTGTGAAGTATGTAACTGGACGAAGGGAGTATATATATATATATATATATATATATATATATATATATATATATATATATATATATAGGTAGCTGTTCAAATGAAAACTGTTCTCACGTGAGAACCTAGTGTATCTAGGTACACTAGCTAATGTAACTAGTGTACCTAGGTACACTAGCTAAGTATACTGTACCTAGGTATATACACTAGTTAAAATATCTAGTGTACCTAGGTACACTAGGTTCTCACGTGAGAACGATTTGTATTATAACAAGACCATATAAATATATATATATATATATATATATATATATATATATATATATATATATATATATATATATATATATATATTGGGAGGTGCTCAAATAGAAACCAAATTAAAATAGGAACCATAGGAACCAATATCCACCCTTAGATTAAAATAAATGGGTGGTTTTGATCAACAGGCGCGGTCATGAGTAACCGGTGGCATTTTTGCAATTTTGTTAAACATGAGGGTAAAATAGTCATTTCGTATCCGCCGTTAATTCATTATCCGACGTTGTTTGGATACAGTAGCTAAATAGCTACTGTATCCAAGTGTATTTTTGAAAATTGCACTTGGATACATCTGATAGTTAGCTATTGCATCCAAATATATTTTGAATATTGCGATTGAATACAGTAGTTACACTTTGATACATTAGTTAAACTTTGAACATTGCACTCAAATATAGTAACTAAATAGCAACTCTATCCAAGTGTATTTTGAGAATTGGCCTTGAATACAGTAGCTAATTGGCTACTCTATCCAAGTGGATACAGTAGCTACACTCAAATACATTAGTTAAATTTTAAAAATTGCACTTAGATACACTAGCTAGTTAACTACTATATCCAAGTGTATTTTTGAATATTGCTCTTGAATACAGTAGTTACACTCGGATACATTAGTTAAATTTTTAACATTACACTTAAATTCAGTAGCTAAATATCCACTGTATCCAAGTGTATTTTGAGAATTAGGCTTGGATACAGTAGCTAATTAGATACTGTATCCAAGTGTATTGTGAAGGACGGTCGAGGAAATCGCTTACATATGTATGTCATTTACCTTTTTGCCTTTGATAGTTGCCGATAATTGCAAAAATGCCACCGGTTGATTTTAATGAATGTTTAATCTGGAGCCTTGATTTTAATCTAATCTAAAAGTTGAAAATTGTTCCTATTTTATTTGGTTCCTATTGGAGTAGGAACCTATATATATATATATATATATATATATATATATATATATATATATATATATATATATATATATATATATATATATATATATATACACTCCATCCATCCCATAATACCTAAGAAGTTTTCATACGACACATATATTAAGAAATACTATTATAATATGGGGCAGGCTGCTGTGAGACGGGATAGGGCGGTCGCCCAAGCCACAGGGCGGTCGCCCTACCTCCTTTTCCTTTTTTTTTTTTTTTTATTATTATTAAGGATGTACAAATGTAACACTAATTCTAATAACGAAATGTAACATTTTTTATGAAGGAATGTAACATTTTTTCCTTTCACAAAAAGTAACACTTTTATTACGAAAATGTAATATTTTTTCCTACAAAAAAATGTAACACCTATAACGAAGGAATGTAATACTTTTTTCTCGCCATTTTTTTCTCACCAACAAATGTAACACTTATAATGAAGAAATGTAACACTTTTTCTTCAAAAAATGTAACATTTTTTTCCTCTAGAACTATGATTACATTTCACTATAAAAACTGTTACATTTTTTTTTTAAAAAATAATACATTTCTTCATTATAAGTGTTACATTTCTTCAAAAAAAAAATCATAAAAAAACTGTTGCTTTTGTGAAGGAAAAAAGTGTTACATTTCTTTATAAAAAGTGTTACTTTCTTTCATAAAACTTATAATGAAGAAATGTAACACTTTTTCTTCAAAAAAATGTAACCCTATGATTACATTTCACTATAAAAACTATTACATTTTTTTTTTAAAAAGTATTACATTTCTTCATTATATGTGTTACATTTATTTTGCAGAAAACAAAGTTAATTTTTCATAAAAATCTGTTTGTGAAGGAAAAAAGTATTACATTTCTTTATAAAAAGTGTTACTTTCTTTCATAGAGAGGGTTACAAAAAAAAAAAGAAAAGAAAAAAAAGAGGAGAATCTCACGGTAAGACGGTCTCACCCTAGCATTTGTCTTATAATATTAGGAGAGAAGATGAGTGGATGAGGTGTTGTGAGTGTGAAACAAAAATAGGAGAGAGAATGAGTGTGATGAATAGTGAGTGGATTGCTGTCGTGAGTATGACAAATGGGCAGTGACGGATCTAGAATTTCATGAGAGCGGGGCACAATTTACACTACATTTCAATTAAAATTTTCCGTACCACAATTAGATTACATAACTTCAAATACAATTGTCTCATAGGAAAACAATACTAATATTCAAACAAATTTTTTTGTCTTTCATAAGTTCACCCACAAAAAAGTTACTTTATAATGTAATCAAACATATTTCGCGGATGCACTTAGTAATTTTTTTTTTGATACTGTAGAAAGGAGTCGATCGGGGCACTTGCACCCGCTCCTCACACAGTAAATCCGCCCCTGCAAATGGGTTCCATTGAATTTAAAAGTAATATTAACTTTTTATTTTGGATTTTCATAAGTCAAATAAAACACCCAAAATAAAAATATTTTTTAAGTATTGTGGGACGTACGTAGTATACAGTAGCGAGAGTATAATCAATTGTCTGTTAGAGTGTAATTGAGGGTCAACGCATGTGTTGAGTGTCCGTACGTTTGTTTATGAATGCCCATGCATTTGTTTAGAAGTGTCAGTGATCTACATTATTTCTTGCTTAGTTTTGTTTTTAATTGATTAATTTAACAAGAGTCCCTCTACCAAATAAAAAAGAATGAGACAAATGAAAGGTTTAGCAAAATCGATTTTTTTTAAAAAAAACCTCGGGATTACATATAACTAGTATAACACCCGTGCGTTAAATACATGATCATAAACTTTTGACAAATAAAGTAAAATAAGTTACTAAAAATCTTATTTTAAAATATTCATAACGAAATTAACAGTTATAATTACATTTTTTTTTTGAAAAAAATCTTGTAAACACATTTGTTGATTCATCTACAATATTTTCTTTTCGTCACAAACTAATATTTTCAACAAAACATGAATAGTTAACTTAGATAGAGCAACATAAAATTGATCATGACTAAACACAAGCCTTTTTTAAAAACAAACAAACATGAGTTAACAATTGACCCTAATTTTTGTTGATTGCCATTATCAACAAAAATTGTCTTCGCTAAAGCTCGAATGGCAATCTAAGATCAGAAGAAGTTAATGACATCTTTGGGACAAAACTTTATCTCTAGCGTTATTGTCGTTTTTTTTTTTTTGCTTCCACAACATGTTGATTGAGCTTTGTAATAATTAGTCTCGTTCCATTGAACAACCCTGCACTATGGACAATGTTCCTTAATAACGTAACTGAAACATCAACTTTAAGGCTGAACTAATTATTTGATGAACTGACACTACAAGGAAAATTCAATTTAGCTACGGCAAATTCCGTAGCTAAAATGAAGATTCCGTAGCTAAATCGTGTTTAGCTACGGATTTGTTCCGTAGCTATTCCGTGGGTGCAGGTTTGTCGCTAAATTGGGCGTCGCTATTTTGTAGCTATTTTAGAGACGGATATATTCGTCTCTAATTTAGAGACAGATATGGCCGTCTCTAAATTAGAGACAGATATGTCCGTCTCTAAATTAGAGACAGATATGTCTGTGTCTAAATTAGCTACAGATATGACCGTCTACGGATTAGCGACAGATTTTTTCGTCTCTATTTAAATTCTCGTTTTATTTTCGAACCATTTTAGCGACGAATATTTACGTAGCTAAATTGATATTTAAAAAAATAAATAAATATATATTTAAAAATATATATTAATATATTTTAAATATATAAATATATATATATATATATATATATATATATTAAAATATATAAATATATATTCTTAAATATATATTAAATCGATCACTTACCTTTTTTTTTTCAAATCGGTCCCTTAACTTTTATTATTTTCATATCGGTCACTTAACATTTATTATTATCAAATCGGTCCCTAAATTTCTTTTTATACTCAAATAGTCCTCACAACTTCCACCACCGATAACCACCGATCACCACCAATCACCACCAACAACCACCAACAACCACCGGCGACCAATCAACCAACGAATACGAAAAATACAAATTATCATACTAGGTTTCCAAAATATTGAATCTTTACAAAATCACCAAAAATTCAAAATCAAAATCCAACCAAACCGAAATACGAGTTTCCAAGGCAAAATCGAAATCAAAACACCAAAATGCGGGTATATAAATCACAAGCAAACCCAAATCGAGATCCAGGTTTTGATTTAGATCAAGAGAGAGAGAGAGAGAGAGAGAGAGAGAGAGAGAGAGTTTACAACCATTGACGAATTGAACGGCCATAGCCCTCGCCGGAAATCCTTTGCTTCAAATGCTCGTTCGGATTGATAATGTCGCCGCCGGAAAATAGAGAGGAGGCGTATTGTGAGTGACGGAGGGCGAAGGAAATGGAGAAAGAGAGAGTGACGCGGGCGAAGATGACCGTGGCGTGGTGGCGCGGAGGACGACGACGGAGGCCGAAGAGACGGTGAGGGAGACGGCGAGGCCGAGACGGAGAGAGAGAGGAAAGGGTGCCGGCGTTGCAGAGGAGTTTACGTTTTCTAAATGAAGAGAGAGTGAGAAATGAAGAGAGAAATAGAGAGAGGGAGGGAGTAAGTGGGTTTGGTTAAATTATTTTGGGCCTTTGGATTGAATGGATTGAAGGGTCGAGATCTTGCTTGGCTCTCAATCCCAGTGAAATTTTTAAATCCAATCAAACAATCCCACATCTCATACTTATATTTATTTCACACTATATTATACACTAACTAAAATATTTATGCCTAATATTAAAAATAATAATATTTATTATTAATAATATTTATTAATAAATTATTAATTATATAATTGATTAATTAATTAATATTAATATAAAGTATATAAACAATAATAATATTAATACTAGTATTAATAATAACTAGTAATTTTTATTATTTTTTATTGAAAAGGAAAAAATATTTTAAATTTTTTTATTGAAATTTACAAAAAGTTATCTAAAATATTTACATGCTTTTATTTGATTTACCCAAAATTTTAGTTATAGTAGTTATAGTAGTATGCCTAATATCAAAAAATAATATTAATAATAACTAGTAATAATACATAATATCAAAAATAATAATGTTATTAAATAATAATGTTATTAATTAATAATAAGACTAATAATGATATTATTGTGAAAATGGTATACGGGTACCTTGTTTATTTTTTAATTTTTTTCTACATTCTAATTGACATTAAAAGTGTTTTTCATCTTTATGACTTTCCTCAAAATCCAAATGGAAATTGAGTTACAAATATGTGCCATTATTTAGGGGTTTTAGGGTTTTATGTGTCCCGATCTTGTGAAAATGGTATACGGCTACCTCGTTTATTTTTTTAAATTTTTTTCTACATTCTAAATGACATTTAAAGTGTTTTTCATCTTTATGACTTTCCTCAAAATCCAAATGGAAATTGAGTTACAAATATGTGTCATTATGTAGGGTTTTAAGGAATGTGTCCCGATCTTGTGAAAATGGTATACGGCTACCTCGTTTATTTTTTTAATTTTTTTCTACATTCTAAATGACATTTAAAGTGTTTTTCATCTTTATGACTTTCCTCAAAATCCAAATGGAAATTGAGTTACAAATATGTGCCATTATGTAGGGTTTTAAGGAATGTGTCCCGATCTTGTGAAAATGGTATACGGCTACCTCGTTTATTTTTTTTTAATTTTTTTCTACATTCTAAATGACATTTAAAGTGTTTTTCATCTCTATGACTTTCCTCAAAATCCAAATGGAAATTGAGTTACAAATATGTCCCATTATTTTGGGTTTTAAGGAATGTGTCCCGTTCTTGTGAAAATGATATACGGCTACCTCGTTTATTTTTTTTTTATTTTTTTCTACATTCTAAATGACATTTAAAGTGTTTTTCATCTTTATGACTTTCCTCAAAATCCAAATGGAAATTGAGTTACAAATATGTGCCATTATTTAGGGGTTTTAGGGTTTTATGTGTCCCGATCTTGTGAAAATGGTATACGGCTACCTCGTTTATTTTTTTTAAATTTTTTTCTACATTCTAAATGACATTTAAAGTGTTTTTCATCTTTATTACTTTCCTCAAAATCCAAATGGAAATTGAGTTACAAATATGTGCCATTATGTAGGGTTTTTAGGAATGTGTCCCGATCTTGTGAAAATGGTATACGGCTACCTCGTTTATTTTTTTAATTTTTTCTACATTCTAAATGACATTTAAAGTGTTTTTCATCTTTATGACTTTCCTCAAAATCCAAATGGAAATTGAGTTACAAATATGTGCCATTATGTAGGGTTTTAAGGAATGTGTCCCGATCTTGTGAAAATGGTATACGGCTACCTCGTTTATTTTTTTTTTAATTTTTTTCTACATTCTAAATGACATTTAAAGTGTTTTTCATCTTTATGACTTTCCTCAAAATCCAAATGGAAATTGAGTTACAAATATGTGCCATTATGTAGGGTTTTAGGAATGTGTCCCGATCTTGTGAAAATGGTATACGGCTACCTCGTTTATTTTTTTTTTAAATTTTTTTCTACATTCTAAATGACATTTAAAGTGTTTTTCATCTTTATGACTTTCCTCAAAATCCAAATGGAAACCGAGTTACAAATATGTGCCATTATGTAGGGTTTTAAGGAATGTGTCCCGATCTTGTGAAAATGGTATACGGGTACCCTATATGTATTTTTTATTTTTTAAAAAAAATTTTATTGACTAGAAAACAATATTTTTGCCTTTGTTAATCAGTGGTTTTTTTAGAAAAAGTTATAGAAAAAAGATAGAAAAAAACTAAACAAATGAAAGTATATAGAAGAAAAGTCAAAAGAGGGACGGACTACCCTATATTTATTTTTTATTTTTTTAAAAAATTTTTATTGACTAGAAAACAATATTTTAGCCTTTGTTAATCAGTGGTTTTTTTTAGAAAAAGTTATAGAAAAAAAGATAGAAAAACTAAACAAATGAAAGTATATAGAAGAAAAGTCAAAAGAGGGACGGACTACCCTATATTTATTTTTTATTTTTTTAAAAATTTTTTATTGACTAGAAAACAATATTTTAGCCTTTGTTAATCAGTGGTTTTTTTTAGAAAAAGTTATAAAAAAAAGATAGAAAAAAACTAAACAAATGAAAGTATATAGAAGAAAAGTCAAAAGAGGGACGGACTACCCTATATTTATTTTTTATTTTTAAAAAAATTTTATTGACTAGAAAACAATATTTTAGCCTTTGTTAATCAGTGTTTTTTTTAGAAAAAGTTATAGAAAAAAAGATAGAAAAAAACTAAATAAATGAAAGTATATAGAAGAAAAGTCAAAAGAGGGACGGACTACCCTATATTTATTTTTTATTTTTTTAAAATTTTTTTATTGACTAGAAAACAATATTTTAGCCTTTGTTAATCAGTGGTTTTTTTTAGAAAAAGTTATATAAAAAAGATAGAAAAAAACTAAACAAATGAAAGTATATAGAAGAAAAGTCAAATTTAGAGACGGATACTAAATCTGTCTCTAAATTTTAGAGACAGATGTTGAATCTGTCACTAAATTAGAGACGGATTCAAAAATCTGTCTCTAAATTAGAGACGGGTTAAAATCCGTCTCTAAAGTTTAGAGAGACGGATTAAATTTGTCTCTAATTTAGAGACGGATTCTTAATCTGTCTCTAATTTAGAGACGGATTCTGAATCTGTCTCTATTTTAGAGACAGATACAAAACCCGTCTCTAAAATTTAGAGACGGAATCTGAATCCGTCTCTAAATTAGAGACGAAATCAGATTCCGTCACTAAATTAGAGACGGATTCGGATTCCGTCTCTGATTTAGAGACGGATTCAGATTCCGTCTCTGAATTAGAGACGGATTCATATTCCGTCTACGAGATTAGAGACGGAATCTGAATCCGTCTCTAATTTAGAGACGGAATCCGAATCCGTCTCTGATTTTTGGTTCTGTCTCTAATCTGTCGCCAAATTAGCTACGGATTCCGTCCGTCTCTAAATTTCCGTCTCTAAATCCGGTTTTCCTTGTAGTGTGAAAGACATAGTTGTATTAAAAAAATAGATCAAATGCATGTCATCAACAAAATAGAATTATTCTCAAACATACAAATTGAGTCCAAACTCAAATAAATTTTACCATTCATTTGATTGTGTGAGATCATAGGCTCATTTATATAAATTATTTTTTTTAAATTTATATAAAAAAACTTCTAATTTAAATTAATAAAAAAAAGAAACAATTACATAAAAATTAGTCAATCCAAACATTTCGGCCCAACATGCTGGAAAAATTAGAACAACCAATAGAACAATATAATGCATTTTATAACTTATACTCTCTACGTCCCATTCAATAGTTCAAAAAATATAATGACAAACGGATTAATTAAAAATTGAAAAAGGTGATTTGTTATAAATGTATATTGGTTCGGTAGGAGAAGCAAGTGGAGTAGTGAGTATTTAGTGAATAATTGTTGTGAGTATGACATGTGTTGTAAGTGTAGATGATTGAAACTTTTGGACTTTTAATTGGAACGGAGAGAGTACAATTCAAATAATAAGATTCAAATAAATTAATTTAGTTATTTGAAACAAGTGCTTTAAAAATATATTTTTTATTATAACTTTCTTTATTTTTAAATTGATTTATCAAATTTATTTGATTGCGCATTTAATCAGGAAGGTAGTGCTATTTTTTTATTTTTTTGGAAACACACATCACATAGTTGCATTATAAATTTCAATAAGACGACATTTCATAACTGTCGGAGGCTCGTCTGAAATATAATATTTGCAATTAAGGTCTATAAATGAATAGCCTAATACATCTCGTATAGTGATAACCAACCCCGAACCAAATCTCCGGTGAATGTTCTTGGAAACTATAACTATAATGGTCAAATGTTTTTACAAATAAAACTTGAACACAGCTCAATAGTGGCTTCTAATAAACCCTCGAACAGTAAGAATTTGTCTTTAAAAACATGACAAAGTAACGCATTTGAGTTGACATTAACTGCGCAACCAAACATCTCAAGCATTGCAAGGCTCTCACACAAGAGAGAAGGAAAATGTTCACAAAAAAAAAGAGAAAGCAAATGTTGGTGTTATGTCATAAGCCTATATTTTATAAACCTTATTGTTGACATTATTTATTATATGAGAAAGTTATTAATTGATTATTATGTCTTTTGCATATTTGTTATTATAATAATCCCCGTCCCTAATTGTTTAGTAAAATACATTAGTATAAGTGTTAATGGATAATCATGTGATGATTATATGCATAGAGATGCACATTAAACTTATGGGTACTTGTTAAGAGAACAATGTACTGGACTTGACCCGTATGAGATTTATGTCATGGTCTAGATGTCATAATTAAATCTCATGTGGTTACTTCATTGAATTTCTTAGACCTGAGATTATCATGACCTTTCGCATAATGAACATTGGGTTTGATTTTAGTCAAACGTTATCTTAACCGGATAATTATAAAGGCTACTTTTGGAACAATGGAGTTTATGTAGGAAAGGATGATAAGTCGAGACGGAATTTGTCCCTCGTAAGAGAGATGTTTTGCTTGGGTCCCTCGATGAGTGATATTGATGAAAGTGAGTGGCCACTCCCCAATATAGATTGGATTATCAATATACTCAAGATCGAGAAAGCATTGAACAAAGAACAAGTTGACATTGACCATGACTTGTGTTCAATATAACATCGTGAGACAAAAGGATGAATGAAGTGAATACCATTTGGAAACGTGAACTTAAAACGTTGTATTATTTGGGTAGATATAATGGCTTGCTAGAGTCCACTTATATCTTATGAGATCGATGTTTTCGAACTCATTGCCAACATAATATAATCCTATTGGGTCACACACAAATCGAACGAATTGGTATATCCAAAGAAAGAAAAAGATTGAGAAATTCCTGCACAGGGCCACATGAGTCGCGCGACTGATCTTGGCAACATGCCAACATTGGTCGCGCGACCAATCTGGCGTACAGGCAATTTACAGCCTTGTTTCCTAATATGATTAGGACACAAATATTAATACTATTGTTGTATAAATATGAGATCTGTGAACAGCCGAAAAACAAACGAATTTTCAAGGAGAAAAAAATCATATAAAAAGGTTTCTCAATATTCTTTCAAGGATTCGAAAGCGTTTCGAAGGGATCTAGCAATTCAACAAGAAGACGTTCTTGGATTCGTTCAAAGGTGTGGATACGAATAGAGGATCTTAGCTCTTACGAAGATCAAGATCTGAGGTTCGCAATTCAAAGACCGATACAAGAAGATTGTGATTAAGATCACAAGTTCAACCTGTTCATTTGCTCAAGACCGGAAAGCAATAAAAGGTTGGTAAAATTCTATCTCATAGGAATTCAAATTTTTTGCATAGAACGGATCCTAGGCTCATGGGATTTTATGTTAATTTGATGCTTAATTCCGCTGCGCATGGACCCATAAAACCAAACAGTGGTATCAGAGCCAGGTTCGTGTAACTATTTTGGATTAACATGCTAGAATCAAAATATAAATTGTTTATATGTTCTTTGCATGTTTTTGTATGCGATAGAATTATAATTGTTTATGTGAAATAATGTGTAAAATTGTTTTTTATCATGCTGAATTAATTATGTTAAAAGGCTGTTTACATGTTTTAATTGCTATATGATCAGAATTGATTAAAGCTCGAAAATCTGCCAGACTGCCCACATTAGTCGCGCGACGGATCTGGCCCTGGCAGATTCGGTCGTGCGACCGATTTAGACACAATCGATTTTGTCAATTTTGATTATTTATGTGAAATAATTAAATTGTAGAAATCTGGATTCAATTGAATTTCTGGAAATCTGGAAATTGGGTAGAATGAGTCGCGCGACCGATCTGGACTTGGCAGAGTCAGTCGCGCGATGGATCTGGCCCAGAACAGAGCAGATTCAGTTTGTAAATTTTCTGCTAATCTTAGATTAAAATTTGATCTGCTGCTGTTTTCTGTATTAATCTAGCTACTGTAAATTTCTGGGTATTTAATTTATAGGGCTATGCTAGATTAATTCAAAGTATATGCATGCTTATTTAATGAAACTGTCTGTTTATTAAATTTATGCTATGCGTATTATGCGTAATCCTATGCTTAGGTTTATGCTAGAATTCCATGTTATATATTTATGTCCATATTTTATGTGTAACTTTATGTGCTTAAATGATTAACATGATAAATAACCTTCATAAAAATTTTAAGTTTTTATGCCATCCATGTTTAAACACTTGAGACCACTCGGGTAGTTTTGGGCGGGCTACGCCATAGCGAGGCGCTTTGATTCTATTCCTTGTGCGAGCAAGATGAGGAAATGGAGGTTCCTATACGTTTAAACATGGTTGAACTTAATTGGGTTATCAAAATGGTTTTGGACCCAATGCATAAGATGAGATTAAATATGTTTAGACATATGATGTCTTAATCTCATAAAAGATCTAAGAGTCATATATGTGATATGATTGATGTTTCTACCTAATTAATTTTAGTTTTGATCGGTCTGCCTCAGCAGAATTGAAATTAAAATTAAAGTTGGATCTTAGCCCATTAAATGTATATTATGCTTACTGACATTGGAAGGTGTATAATTTAGTGGGAGCATTTATTTTATATAAATGCATTATTTTTCTTATATGATTTGTGTTACTTATATGTGTTCATATTTTATGTATATCTTGTAGAATAGTTAGCATTAAAATTATAAGTCCTTTATTAATGCGATTTGTCCTTGAGAAGGAAAAGCTGGAAGAGAATGGTACAAACTATATGGATTGGATCCGTAGCGTGAGAATTGTTCTCAGGCAAGAAAAGAAATTGTACATTCTCGAGGAACCTATTCCACCAGAACCTGCTGCCAATGCTGCTAGGGCAGTGAGGGATCAATATCTGAAGCATAAGTGTAATGCTATTGATGTTGGTTGCCTCATGCTCTCCGCCATGTGCAAGAGCCTTCAGAAGGATCTCGAGCACTTGGGAACAGTTGATCTAAACAATCGACTGAGGGAAACGTTCCAAGTTCAAGCAAGGCAAGAAAGGTATAACACAGTTAAAGCCCTACATTCATGCAAGATGAATCAAGGACAAGTTGTTGGTCCCCATGCTCCGAAGATGAAGGGCCACATCAATCATGTGTTGATGGTTAATAAGGGAAAGGTTTCCAAGGGTAAGGAAAAGGCAAAAGTTGCTAATCCTAAGGCAAACGTTGCCAAACCCAAAGAGGCTAAGCCCAAAAAAAACAAAAGAGTGTTGTTTGTTACCATTACAATAAGATTGATAATTGGAAACAAAGTTACGAGATAAATAAGGAAGAACTAAAGGGAAGGGTAGTGAGACTACCGCTTCAAGAATCATGTTATAGATATGTTTTCTTTCTATTTTAGCTCCAAGATATATGATATCGGATATAGATCCCACATTTTGATGTGCATGAACTAAAAGAATAGAAAGACTACTCAAATATGGTGAAGTGTATCTATATGAAGGAATGGAGTAAGAATTACTACATTTATCATAGAGATTTAACTTATGAAGTTACTTTACCTAGAGGACTAATATTTGTTTTGAACAAATTATTGAGTTTCATATTTAAGTAGAGATATTATTCATGTTTATCGTTTGGATGATAAAGAATAGAATTTTCTTATTGAGAATAAGAAATTGTCTATTTAATTAAATGATATGTCTTATAGTAATACATATTAATTTAATGATCTTTATATCCTTGATAAATGAGAAACAAAATAATATTGATATCTATAATATAAACCAAGGTTCTAAAAAGCGCTAGGCGGATGCTAGGCGGCAGAGCTGGGCCTAGCGCCTAGGCGGGGACTAGTCGGGGACTAATCGGGATTAGTCGGGATTAGTCAGGACCTAGGCGGGGCTTAGAACTAGGCGTTGGAGAGGGGCCTAGCGCCTAGGCGGGGCCTAGGCGCCCTTAGGCGGGGTCTTTTAGAACAGAGATATAAACAAGGAAATCACAACTTTATGACATTGCCATTTCGGTCACATAAATAAGAAATGTATTACTAAAAGCTCCAAAGGACGGACTTTAGGCTCACATGATTACGAATCATATGAGTATACAAATTTTATTTATTGGAATTGACCAAAGTATCATTTACTAAAAGTAGTAAATCGGATAAGTAACCTTTTGGACCTAATACATGAAGATGTAAAACGGACCATTAAGGGGCATTGCTAAGTATGGATTTCCGTACTTCATTAATTCATATTCTATTTCCATAGATGTGACTGTGTCCATCCAATGGATAATAAAATGATGAGTTGTTTGAGATATTAAGAATATTTCAAAGTAAAGTGCAAAATTATTTTGGCAAAATTATTTGAGACACTCCGATTCGATCGAAGTAAGAAATAATTTGTGTCAAGGATTGACAATCATCAAAAGAATTGTGAAATTGTTTCACAATGGACTCCACAGGGAATATCATGGAAGATGATATGTTCAAAAGGAGGTTTAGAACCTTATAAGATATGGTTCATCAGATGACATGTCAAGATTGATCTTCCTTTATAACTTTTGAGGACATGTACTAGAAACCGATGCATTCTCACTTAAAAGAAGTTCTAACTAAATTGGTCAAGTTATTCCGTATGAGATATGGCATGAAAGAAAATTCGATTTGTCTTTCATGAAGATTTGGGGTTGTAAAGCTTTTATGAAAAGAGTTGTTTCGACAAGATTACACCAAATCAGATAAAGTTTATTTTCGTTGGTTATCCTAAGAAAAATTAAGGATATTAATTTTACAAGATCACAAGGAGAACAAAAGGTATTTGTTGCTCGGTATTGTACCTTCCTTGAGAAAGTGTTTCTCTCCAAAGGAACTAGTGGGAGTAAAATTAATCTCGAAAGGAGTTCGAGACCTTGAAAATAACATTGAACCAATGGGAGGAACCGAACAAGTTTCACAAAGGGTTGTGAAAAAAGTTCAAAGATACACAAAAGTCCTTCGCAAATTGATAAGTTACAATCCGAACTCGAGAAATACAGATTCCTCACGACGGATAGTGATAAAGTGGAAATCATTATGAATGATAAGATCTACTACTTATCAAAAAGCGATGTACTATCCTGATTCGGAAAAATGGCAAAAAGCCATGAGATCCGAATTACAATCCATGGCTGATAATCAAGTTTGGAACTTGATTGATCTACCCGAAGGTGTACAAACCATAGGGTGTAAATGGGTATTCGAGAAGAAGACCAACATGGATGGGAAGGTGCATACCTACAAGACTAGGCTTGTAGCTAAGGGATATAGGCAGATTCATAGTATAGACTATGATGAAACCTTTTCGCCTGTAGCTATGCTTAAGTCCATTAGAATTTTAATTGCCATAGCCGCATATTACGACTATGAGATATGGCAAATGGATGTCAAAACAGCTTTCCTAAATGGAAATCTACTTGAGGATGTATACGTGATACAACCTAAAGGATTTGTCAGTCCAGAAAATTCTAATAAGGTGTGTAAGTTGCAGAGATCCATCTTATGGATTAAAGCAAGCTTCTAGGAGTTGGAATCTACGTTTTGATGAAACGGTCAAAAGATTTGACTTTATTCAAAACGAAGATGAACCTTGTGTATACAAGAAAATCAGTGGGAGCATAGCAACATTTCTAGTAATGTATGTCGACGATATCTTGTTATTTGGAAATGACGTTCCTACACTAGAGACTGTCAAGTCTTGGTTAGGAAAGTGTTTCTCAATAAAAGATATGGGCAAAGCCGCATATATCCTTGGTATCAAGATCTATAGAGATAGATCTAAAAGGATGATTGGTTCAAGTCAAAGTACTAACATTGATAAGGTCCTTAGAAGATTCCAAATGGAAAATTCTAAAAGAGGAAATTTGTCAATGATGCATGGCATTACTCTTAGCAGGAATCAAAGTCCCAAGACTAATGATGAGCGAAAGAGACTGAATAATATTCCATATGCTACGGCAATTGGGTCTATCATGTATGCTATGTTATGTACTAGACCCGATGTCTCGTGTGCTCTAAGCATGACGAATAGGTACCAATCGGATCCCGATGAAAACCATTGGATAGCTGTCAAGAATATCCTGAAGTACTTAAGAAGAACTAAGGATGTATCTTGGTCTTTAGAGGAATGGAAGAAGATCTTGATGTAAGAAGTTACACAGATGCAAGCTTCCAAACCGACAAAGAAGATTCAAAGATCGCAAGAAGGAATTTATTTTATGACTAGATGATAATACCGTTTGTTGGAAGAAGTTCCAAGCAAAGGATTACCAAAGATTCTACAACCAAAGCCAAATACTTAGTATCATTTGATGCATCAAAGAAGGTGGTTTGGATCTAACAGTTCATATGCGTTTTGGAAAGAGTTCCAAGTATCACTATGAACCTTTCTTGTGATGGTTTATTGGAAAGGTTCCAAGTAAAGAAACCAAGTTCACAATAATGACCCAAAGACAGATTTTGGCGTTTCCATCTCATTGATGAGATCATTGAGAAAGGGAGACACTAAGGATATACAGAGTAGACACTAATGACAACGTGGCGGACCCATTAACTAAGGCTCTTCCACAAGCTAAACATGATGGTCATGTTAGGTCCATGGGTATTCGATACATGGGAGATTGGGCCTAGTGCAAGTGGGAGACTGTTGGTGTTATGCCTTAGGCCTATAGTTTATAGACCTTATTGTTGACATTATTTATTATATGAGAAAGTTATTATTTGATTATTATGTCTTTTGCATATTTGTTATTATAATAATCCCCGTCCCTAATTGTTTAGTAAAATACATTAGTATAAGTGTTAATGGATAATCATGTGATGATTATATGCATAGAGATGCACATTAAACTTATGGGTACTTGTTAAGAGAACAATGTACTGGACTTGACCCGTATGAGATTTATGTCATGGTCTAGATGTCATAATTAAATCTCATGTGGTTACTTCATTGAATTCCTTAGACCTGAGATTATCATGACCTTTCGCATAATGAACATTGGGTTTGATTTTAGTCAAACGTTATCTTAACCGGATAATTATAAAGGCTACTTTTGGCACAATGGAATTTATGTTGGAAAGGATGATAAGTCGAGACGGAATTTGTTCCTCGTAAGAGAGATGTTTTGCTTGGGCCCCTCGATGAGTGATATTGATGAAAGTGAGTGGCCACTCCCCAATATAGATTGGATTATCAATATACTCAAGATCGAGAAAGCATTGAACAAAGAACAAGTTGACATTGACCATGACTTGTGTTCAATATAACATCGTGAGACAAAAGGATGAATGAAGTGAATACCATTTGGAAACGTGAACTTAAAACGTTGTATTATTTGGGTAGATATAATGGCTTGCTAGAGTCCGCTTATATCTTATGAGATCGATGTTTTCGAACTCATTGCCAACATAATATAATCATATTGGGTCACACACAAATCGAACGAATTGGTATATCCAAAGAAAGAAAAAGATTGAGAAATTCCTGCACAGGGCCACATGAGTCGCGCGACTGATCTTGGCAACATGCCAACATTGGTTGCGCGACCAATTTGGGCGCATAGGCAATTTACAGCCTTGATTCCTAATATGATTAGGACACAAATATTAATACTATTGTAGTATAAATATGAGATCTGTGAACAGCCGAAAAACAGACGAATTTTCAAGGAGAAAAAAATCATATAAAAAGGTTTCTCAATATTCTTTCAAGGATTCGAAAGCGTTTCGAAGGGATCTAGCAATTCAACAAGAAGACGTTCTTGGATTCGTTCAAAGGTGTGGATACGAATAGAGGATCTTAGCTCTTACGAAGATCAAGATCTGAGGTTCGCAAGTCAAAGACCGATACAAGAAGATTGTGATTAAGATCACAAGTTCAACCTGTTCGTTTGCTCAAGACCGGAAAGCAATAAAAGGTTGGTAAAATTCTATCTCATAGGAATTCAAAATTTTTGCATAGAACGGATCCTAGGCTCATGGGATTTTATGTTAATTTGATGCTTAATTCCGCTGCGCATGGACCCATAAAACCCAACAGCAAAAACTCTCAATGAAGTAAAAAAGACAAAGAATCCCGACAATGGAGGAATATATACTTAAAAAAAAAATTGTTGCAATTACTAAGTCTCAATTCCCAACCGTTTTTTTCATATAAGTAAAGGTCTTTTTTTTTCCTTTTAAGCAATTGAAAGATCCATAATCAATTCCTTAAATTCTCTTAAAACACATCATTATTCCCATTAAATCATCCATTAATCCCTTGAAATTCCCTCATTACGTTCCATTTCCCTTCGTCTTTCCAACTACTCAATGGTTACCACCTTAATTAAGTTTTCCGAAAATTGCTCAAGTTTTTAAACCAAAACAAAATACTATACAATTGGTTAAAAAAATAATATTTATATGAAATAGGTTTTGAAAAAAATTAGTTTCTTCGTAAGTTATAAAAATTCTATTTTTTTAAATATAGTTTCACCTTTAAAATATTGAGTTTATGTCTTAAAACAGTGAATTTAAGTTTTAAAACACCGAGTACTAAAAATAGCAAGTTTAGACCTTAAACATCAAGGAAATATAATAACGAGTCTAGGCATTAAAACTGTCACGACCCAAAATATAGGCACTACTTATTATATGCATTCTATATTACTTTTAATACTTAAAATAATTTATGTGATATATTAGTTATGATAATAATTTAAAATAATTTATTTTATGTTTAATTGAAATTGTTGAACTTTAATTATAGA
Source organism: Adenophora triphylla var. japonica (assembly GCA_022495995.1). Lineage (NCBI taxonomy): Eukaryota > Viridiplantae > Streptophyta > Magnoliopsida > Asterales > Campanulaceae > Adenophora > Adenophora triphylla. Next base: position 42,105 of record JAFEMH010007153.1, on the reverse strand, counting down.
TTATATTAAGTGAGGTGCTTAAGTGTTAAGTGTGGAACATAGGTGATTTAAACTTAGTGATTTAACTTAGGAGGTGCCAAAGTGTAACATACTTAATGTATATCCCCTTTGTGAAAGCCTCTTTACATCATCATTCATCATCTTCTTCCTTAGAGAAACTCCATGGAAGCTTAGCCTAAACTTTCTCTTCCAAAATTCACCATAAATTCATCCCTTGACTATTCTTCAAATCAACTACTTCAAAATGATGAGGAGAGCAAGAGGAGTATATCTACCCAATTAAAACTCTTTTCAATTTCAACAATTTTTATTAAGGCAAGTTGTTATAATTCTTTCCATGCATGTTCATATATATGTGTACATAGTAAGTATTGTGATATATAATTGTTCTTTGCAAATTTTGGTTAAGTGAATTGCTTGGGGAAGTGAAGGTATTAGATCTTAATTGAATAAAGGAACATTTGATATGTAAGTTGGGTTATGTTATGTTAGTTGTAGTGAAGAAATTAGAGAACTTCAATAACTTGGTTCTTGGTTGTTGTTGTTACCAAATTTTGGTACTTTGGATGGTAAAATCTGCACTTGAGTAGTATTTGTATAAGAAAAACTGTTAAAATTTTAAATGGGAAAGTCCTCCAGCCCAAGGGACGACTCGTCCCATAGGGGACGACTCGTCCCCAATGTTAGAGTTCTGATGGACTCGTCCCGCCTAAGGGACGACTTAGGCCTAAGTGGGGACGACTCGTCCCCTATGAGAAATTCTACTTTTCCTTTCTTTTTCTTTTGTCACTTCACCCTTCGATTTCACCTAACCACTTAGATCTTTTTGACCTCAATGGAATACTCTAGTCAAAGTATCGTGTATTATGAATTAAATGATGCCTTTACATTGTTGTATATGATTTTATATCAAGGCTTGTTATAATAATTGTGTAGACATTTTGTGTTGCACATTGTGGTTTGGTTTAAGAATTGTTTAGCCTTCGTGCTATTTATGATGGATACTTGTTATCATCATTATTATGATTGTGGTATGATATTTGGTATGGTTCCCTACTTTGGAATCATACATTGTTTGGTTAAGCAAGTATGTTATTTCTGTGCTTATCCGTGAAAGTCCAGCGGGTACTTGTTTGTTGGGAAATGTTATGGAATTATAATGGCACCGAGCTAAGTTCATTATAATTCATACATTGGTAACCCATTTTACCCTCCATTGGCCATGGTTGGGATTCGTGGGCTAGCTCTCTTCTTTGGAGATGGTTCTAGTCGCACTAGTGGATATGACTTTGTGTCAGAGTCCCTATGGTATTGATTTGGTTTTGGTTCCGGAACTGCTTCTTCAACTACTGCTGCTGCTCAGAGTTGGATATTCTTCTGTGCTTAAACCTTAGCTCAGTATCCTTTTAAGTGTTATATTAAAGTACTTATGTGATGCTATGTGTATATGCATTCCTTATGATATAAATGTAATATCTATATGAGAATATGTATGTTTATATGTAAAGCATGTCATATTGTTGCATATAATAATTTGTTGAGATTTATCTCACCCCGTCCCTTTTTAATGTTTTAGACAGGAGCGATCCAGGGTATAGGACCGGTTGAGATTCGAGGAGGACGCCGGAGTGGGGTGTAAATATTTTGGGTAAGACTTGGTAGTGGTTACATTATGTAAATGTGAACCAAAGGGTAGTATACCCGAGACTGGTTATGTAATCACTAATATTTTGATACTTCTAAGAGTTGTAAATATTTTTGAAACTATGTTCTTTAGTTATCATGGTTTGTAAATGTTAAGTCTTTCATAGTATGTTTTAAACTGTCATTTAAGTTAAACAGTTTTTTATATTAAACATTTAGAAAGGATATTTCGAAAAATTATTTTGAAAACAATTGGCGTCTCCGGTTCGCGTCCCAAGCGTGTGGCCAAGTAGGTCCACGGTTCGGGGTCGCGACAAAAACAATAAGTTTAGATCATAAAACATTAAATTCATATTGATGCAGCCAAAAACGATGGATCAGCCCAAACTTCGTGGATCGGATGCTCCGAATAATCTCCGGTGATCTGAAATAGAGAAAACAAATGTAAACTAGCCCGGGGCTTCACCGGGGAAGGCCCTCGGGTGTGAGAGTAAGTATACGGTGTTAATGAGCAATTCAATTGACAGAGTTTTGAGTCAAAAGATGCGTTACCTCGTTAATGGGGGCTATGCCGCATATATATAGAGATTCGTAATGGATAAGGATGCTTGGGGAGGAAGTTTAGGAGAAGATAAGGAATTGTGTCCTTATCTGCCTCTAATTCCTTGCTATCCTTGTTGGAGTAGGACTCTGCCTCTAGCTCCATGCTATCCTTGTTAGAATAGGACTCCAACTCTAGTGACTGGCGCATGCCGACGACGAGGAGGTGGCCGGCATGGCTCCTTGTACACTCTGGTAGGTATCTTATGCCTGGTATGATGAATGCCGACCAGGGGGTGCCGAGCACCCAGATGATGAGCAAGTCATTACCGAGTAGGCGGGTGCCGACCATCCTAGGCGCCGATGTAAGTACCCCAATCTGGATCACCCCCTTTCAAGCACACGGGAAGCACCGCAGACTCATCAACGCAGTCTCGACGACCTCTGGCACTCAAAACCCTCTCAAAACCCCCAGCCAAACCAAGGGAGGAGCCTTTCTGGGATAAAAAGGGACAAAAGGACCTTTTGGGAATTTTCAGGAAATTGGAAAAGCAATAATGGTCCGTACGGACCTCTTTGCTTTAATAATTACTGAATCCCCTTAAAGTCCACAATATTCCCTCAAATCCCGGAAGTAATCATCACTCCCATACATGGTTGGTCCGTACGGACCTTATTGCAGCCTAGTTGGTCCGTACGGACCTTATTGCAAGGGGACACCATAATTACAGAATATTCACCATCATCACATATTCCCTCAAATCGAGGAAAACCAAGATTCTGGTTTACCTAGAAGGTCCGTACGGACCTTCTTGCACGAAAATTTTTACTATAAATAGAGGGCTCCCCCTCCTCATTTTCACACAATTTCCTTCTTCTCTTCTCTCCCTAAGCCTTCAGGCTCCCCCTCTAAGACCCTTCGGGGCAATCCCGGCCCCTTTCGGATCCTTCCGAGGCCTTCCGAGCCCCCTTGTGGTGCTCCGAAGCCTCCCCGAGCGCTCCCGCGACGCTCCCGCGCTGCCCCGAGGCACTCTCGAGGTACTCTGAGGCCCCTCGTGGTACTCCGAGGCCTTGCCTGGTCTTTCCCGAGGCGTCCCGGCTCTTTCCGAGTCAAACCGGCGATCCCAAACCACGCCGAAACTCTGCCCGAGTGACTCCTGCCACCCCAACTCACGCCGAACCTCTGCCCGAGTGATCCCTGCGATCCCAACGCACGCCGAAACTCTGCCCGAACGCAGCCTACAATCTCAACTCACGCCGAAACTCTGTCCGCAGACAACCGGCCCCTCCCGAAGCAATCCCGGTCCGTGCCGGAACACTATTCCATCCTCAAACACTATTCCCCAGCGGAAGACAGACACGAACCAACATTGGTAAGGCTTCCTTCCATTACTATTTCAATACATTTCAATACGCAGTGTACAATGTAGACATCCGACACAACATGCATTTTTAAAAGCACACACACACACACAACATTTAAAGAATATTAGGGGTATCCGAAAGACTCGTTTTTACGAGGCGACTCGGGTGAGCTCTAAGATTCTAATATTCTCTTCCCGAGGAGTCATCTGACCTCCGAACTCAAAATCTCATCACACAAAAAATAGTTTATTATTATTTTTAAACTGATGCCCTTTTTCAATGTTTTGGGCTTAATAATAAAAACGGCGTGGCGACTCTACAAAGCAAAACACGGCGAGACACCTCCAACATTCACGCAAAACGCCGAGACGGAATAGAGCCAGATGCCGGGGCGCGAACGCGCTGCCTCTCGGATCCGGGCGAACATTCCTCGATTCGGCGACGAAATGCGAGATGCGCGGGATGCTCCGGATCCCGGGTAATTTCAGTTGGCGACTCCGCTGGGGACTTTTTGTTTTAAAAACTTTTAAACAAAACAAAAGATTTTTAAAACGATGATGAGGGTCAAACTTTCATTTTACCCCCTTCTTTAACTGTTGTGTGTGTGTGCACGTGCTTCGTTTTTATTTTACAAAAAAAAATAAAAATACAAAAAAAAATGCATCAATATACATCTGTGCATACATTTAAAATTCTTCAAAAACTTATGTTTTACTCAGAAAAAGAATTTTAGAGACCGCACACTACTCGCACTGCTGCCTCGGTTACACCGCACACTACTCACACTGCTGCCTCGGTTACACCGCACGCTACGCGCACTGCTGCCTCGGATACACTGCACACTACAACCCTTAACCCGGAGTGGTCTCAGTTGCAGTCCGTTTGGTCTTCCTAGGCCTCTCGGATGCGCACGGGATCATTCTAAACATCCCATCCTAGCCAAGCGTCAACCCTGCACGTTTGAGTCTTGAGTCACACTCTGTCCAGACTCGGTTGGTTTTTACCCAGTCCGTGTCATACAGCCTGGATACATATACCATGCCGGCCATTTTCTGAGTCAAGGCTCGGAACTCAAGATCCCTTGCGCAAGCAAAGCGATGAAAGGTCATGCTAAAATCTTGACCTGATCTTGATTTTCGAAGCTACACCCAGACGATGTTCCGTCCCGGATATACATCCATGCTCACATGACACCATGTCATCACGCCTTTGATACATCAGCCATGACAATATGACCCAGCTAACGCCTAACGTCACGGATCCCTTGCGCAAGCAAGGTAAAGAGAGGTCATGCCGAACTCTTGACTTGATCTTGACTCAGTGGCCGGCTCGGTTCACTATTCACATGGCTAACGCATCAAAACGAACATGACAGGCTCGGTCCTTAGGTTCGATTTTTATTTTAGGCCGGTGGAAACCGCTTGCCCTATAGGACCCTCGCCCGGGGCTGTCCACCCTGGGATGTCAAAATACAGGTGCAAAACGAGGGGCTTATAGCCGCACAGATGGTCTCCACTGACCCAGGATCTAGCATAGTTGCGAAAAAGAAGAGCAATCTTTTCCAACCTACCTAGGACTCTGAGAAAACACGTTTTAAGTAAATTAAAACAACAAAAAAAAATAAAAGAAACGGAAACCGCATGCCACGTGAGCTTTCCCCCTTTTATCCCGTGAGGCTATTCCTGTGTCTAAACCTTGCCCGTCACCCCCTCCAGCGAACCGAGAGTGGTTGAGAATACCCGGGAGCCGCCTTTTCAGTATCGAGGTCACAAGGTCCGAAAGCCCTTCCAGTTCAACGGTCTGCACCGTCCGCTACTTTCCCATGACGGGATCAACAGATAACAGTGAGGGAAACGGAACCCCGCCACTAAGGAACCTCCAGACAATGGAGGAGGTGCTGCGAGCCTTCGAAACCATCAAGAAGCGCCAAGAAGAACAGAAAGCTGGATCGTAGACACCTTGCGTCTTCGAGGAACAGTTGCAGTTCCCCAACCTGACGGAACCTTTGTTCTCATAGAGGACGAAGACATACCGGCCCCCCCGGTTTCTCAAAGCTATCAGCAAGTTCCGCCTCCGCCAAGCTACGAGATCCCAGCAACGCAAAGCAGCTCTCGCTCAAAGCTCCCCTCAGGCGTCAGTCAAGCAGCTCCGACATGCCCGCCTCAGCACAGTCAGTTTCCCGGCTCTGCACATCAAGCTCATTACCAACAAAGACACATACGTGCCTGCTCCGCCAGATCCCAATGCATCTCGGTATCCCCCAGGATTCAATCCTTTGCCTCTATACGAGCCTCGCAACCACAATCAAAAGTCCCCATGCTTACCAGGGACGGGCATCCCGAGCGGATATCCCGACATTTCAAGCTTGCCACCTGCTAGTCTGCCACTTGGGGCTAACGAATCATTTCCCCAATTCCCAAACACAACCCTTAGCGGACCTGGCAATCACGCCCTCAACTTCAACACCCCAGGGTATGGGTTGGTATACACTCAACTACCTCCCCAAGACTCCCGAATGGCAATTCCATCAGCCAATCCACCTCCATCTTCGGTTTCCGTCCCTGAAAATGGTAACCCACCTCAGACAGCTGATCCCCACATGGCTTGGCTGATCGAGCAAATGAAGGACATGCAAGGCAAGCTAGTTAGTTCTCGGAAGGACTCCCTCCTGCCTACTGATCCGAGCAAAGTGGTCCCTCTCCCTCCGAAATTCAGGATGCCGGAAATGGAAAAGTTTGACGGGACAGAATGCCCAAAAACCCACATCGACACCTATGTCCTGGGTATGAGAGCCAAAGGGGCAACCCCTCAACAAATGGCAGATCACTTTCAGCATTCCCTCAAATCCACAGCACTAAGGTGGTTCCTCAATGTGAAGGCAGAAAACCGCTCCACGTGGGATCAGATCAGTGAAATCTTCTTGGAGAAGTACCGCGCCAACCTTGAATGGGAGACAAACCGCCATGACCTGCAAGCCACCGAACAAAAGGATGACGAACCAGTGGGTGAGTTCTACAAAAGATGGAACTGGAAGCTAAGCGAGATAATGGATCCACTTTCCAAAGAAGAGCAGATGGACATCTTCCATTCCTGCCTCAAGCCATCTTTGAGGACCTTGATCAGCCACCATTTCTATCCGGATCTTCGTGCCATGGTCAACGCCGGGACGAAGTTTGAAAAGACTCTGAGTCTTCAAAAGGCAACAGCAACCCCTGCCTCGTCTTACCGTTATCGAACAAACCTGGCAACTTCAACTCCTGCCCCGACCAAAGGAAAAGAAGCAAATGAACAAGACACTACATTCAGAACGGAGCTCAAGTAAACCGCGATCAAGCAGCCCCAAAGAATAACAACCCCCCTCGCTTCCCACAGTTCCAGCATTTAGATAACCTTGAAATGCCCTTGGGTCAAGTATTTGAAGCTTTGGTGAAACGAAATCTTCTCAAGCCGCTCGAGAATTTCCAACCGAAGACTCCCAAACCCAACATGGATATGAGCAAGCACTGCGCCTTCCACAACTACCCCGGCCACACCACCGACAATTGCTTCGTGCTCAAGCAGGTGGTCCAGGGGCTCATAGAGGAGGGAAAATTGGAACGCCCTCGTGGTCCCAATACCGTCGGAAATCCATTCCCCCGGAACGACAGGGTAAACTCAATAGCCTTTGACGAAACTCCAAGCGAGAGCATACCCCCTGCAATTTCCGAAACCGTCAGCATGCTGTCCCGCTATGACTGGGAGCGTGAAACCAGAGTCAAAAGGTCTCGTGACCGGGAATTCAGACAAGAACGCCCAAGGGCAACTGTCTCCCTACGATCTTTGCCCCAACCAAGGCATACAAATGGATGGATCGAACGTTCCCCATAAGAGACTGAGTCAAACGGTAGCACGGGAAGCGGTTTAGCCTTCACAGACGATGACTTGCCGATATGTGAGAATCGGCACAACGAAGCCCTCCTCATCCTCATAAAAATAGAGATGTTCTTCCTCCCGAACGTCTTGATTGATAACGGCTCCGCAGTCAACATCATCGCTTTGAGCACATTGAAACGACTCCGCATCGACCGCTCCCTGATAAGGCCTTCACCTCGGGTAATCCGAGCCTACGATTCCACTGCACGACCAATCGTAGGAGTCATCAATCTAAGGATCTAATTCGACGCACAACTGGAGTCGGTAGAGTTCCAAGTCGTGGAAATCAAACCAACCTTCTCTGCCTTGCTGGGATGACCTTGGATACATCAGATGAAAGCGGTATCATCTACTCTTCACCAATGCGTGAAATTCATCAATGCCAATGGAGTGATCGAAGTGATCCGCGGAAGCAGTGCAATGGCAAGTGCTTGGCCAGCAAGCTACGACCCAGAAGAAGGTCCCGACATGACCGAATACTCTTCTCCAGATGAGTCTCCTACCCTGTCCCGCTATGAAGTGGATCCTTACATCCACGCTCTAAGCCGCGACGAGCTGGAAATCGAAGAGCTCATGGGTCAAGATGACAACTCTGATATATGCGACTGTGAAGAATGCTTAAGAGAGGATCAAGAGATGGATGCCCTAATGGAGATTGATCGAGGAGTAGACCCTTACTTCGCCGAAAACCCTCTTGCAAACTGGCTCATCACCGATCCCCCGGTACAAGACAACCCTCTAGCCGACACTCTCGGATCTTACGGGGACAGCCATCACAGCTTAGTTCAATTCAACATTCCGGTGTCCGACCTGGATGAACAGTGGCGCAACCTCCTCCAAGGCTTAATCATGGAAGGAGATATATCATGCCCTCGAATCGGACATTGTAAATGTCGTCCAAGCAAAGATCCCAGATAAAGAGGCAGATTCTATGAAAGTGATCAACATCGCAAGAATCAACTCCGAATCCGCCGAATGCTTCGCCCTCTTAGAAGTAGCCCTCGCCGACTTCTATCATCAAAAACCCCCAAGGACTGGTGGCAACACTAATGGAGGGACATCATCAGGGGAACAACCAAAACCTCCGCGATCTAGTTTGAAATCGAACCGCATGCACGCTATTTTCCGGGACTCATGCCAAGGGAAGATTGGCCACCTGAACCAAAGACCACTCCCTCTAGAGCTACAGCCATCCGAGAGTAATGAACCCTGGTCCAATCCCTCGTCACCTATAGTCTAGCTTCGAGTCTTGTTGTCTGTGAATTCACATCTTTTGAGTCTTTTGACGGCTTTACGCCCAACGATTGTGAATCTTTGATCAACAATGTACAGTCTTCACGCTTTCAATAAAAGGTCCGACCTTTCTAAAAAAATCATTTCATTGCATCTTTAACAAATGATGATGTTAACTAATCAAAACAGTTAATAACAATTCATCTATACAAAAGGCAAACACATTAATTAAATAAATGCATCAAGCAAACATTTAAGCATGTTGCCAAACGAGAGAAAAACCGGGCCCAAGCTGCCGAGAAGGTTTTAATCACAACGATTTGCAAGATTGCTGAAGAGCCAAAGAGACGCAAGTCCGACGCCATTTCCAGCACAAACCAGATCTTCCAATACCTCAAGAACGGGGAAACCACCTTCATAAACAAGGAAGACCCACACACAGAAGGGGTCAAAACCAAGAGCATCATGGCCCTAAAACGCCTCGCCTCTCACTTCGTCATCCTCGGGGACATGCTATACAAGAAACGCTACCATGGACCACTCCTACGCTGCATCAACCGGGAAGAGACAAACAAGTTCATGAACGAAGTCCACAATGGGGCTTGCGGTCCCCACATGAACGCCAGAGCCCTGATGCAAATCATTCTCAGGATGGGCTACTACTGGATCTCCATGGAGGCAGATTGCATCCACTTTGTCCGAAGCTGCGACAAGTGTCAACGGTTCTCCAACCTCAATCATCTGCCGCCCCACGACCTCTACTGCATGACTACACCCTGGCCATTTGCCACTTGGGGAATTGACGTCATCGGGAAAATCGCTCCGCCAGCAAAGAATCTGGTCACGAGTTCATCTTAGTAGCCATCGACTACTTCACCAAATGGGTCGAAGCCAAGTCCTACAAGGTACTCACCTCCAAGAAGGTCGCGCATTTCCTCAAGGAAAACATCATCTACCGATACGGCATCCCAAGTGAGGTCATATCAGACAATGGCTCACACTTCGAGGGGGAATTCGACGATCTGCCGGGCCGAATTCAAGATCACACGCCACAAATCTTCTCCCTATCGGCCACAAACAAACGGCGCCGTGGAAGCAAAGAAACAAAACCCTCGAACGGATCATCCGAAAAATGACCACCCGAGGACGAGATTGGCCCGAGAAGCGGCACCTTGCACATGGGGGCTACCGCACATCGCCGAACAGCCACGGAGAAACCCCATTCGCCCTGACATACGGGATAGAAGCAGTCCTTCCCATTGAACTGGAAATTCCCTCACTCCGAGTGCTGCTGGAAAATGACATCAACGAAGTTGAATGGCTCCGAAGCCGACATGACGAATTGGCTCTGCTAGACGAGCGACGACTAAAGGCCATGGACACGTCCGAGCCTATCAAAGCAGGATGGCTAGAGCTTTCGACAAGAAAGTCAAGTCCCGAGACATCAGGGAAGGCGACCTTGTACTCAAAGAAAAGCCTCCCACTCGAACCAACCCACTGGGAAAATGGGAACCCACATGGATCGGTCCTTTCGTGGTTCAAAAGATCTTCTTCGGAGGTGCCATGAAGCTGACAGACCTAGACGGTAATCCCTTCATGAATCCAGTCAACGGAAGCAAACTTCGCAGATACTTCGCCTGAAGAAGAACAACTGTGCATCTCTTGGCACTCCATGTAGTGTCGAACTACGCAGACCTGAGCCCTCTAGTCCGGGGGAACGTAGGCAACCTTAATTGGTCCGGTCTAAAAATACACAAAAAAGTCAAAAGTTTGAATGTCAATCAAGACCTCCATCAAGCTACGCACTTTTCAAGAACACGCCCCAACGTCACCTTGACCAAGTCAAACGACGGCGGCAACATCAAAAGACATCCAAAGGTCACTCAGCATCAAACGACTGTCTCAGGTCTGCTTCCAAGCCAGGGGCTTATCTTCGTCTTCACGCGCTTCAAAAAAAAAGAGAGAGCTCGAGCAAGGGCTCACAAAAAAAAACAAAAATAAAAGAAGCTCAAGCAGAAGCTGCGAAATTGAGGTCAAGAGCCCGACGCCAACAAAGGGCAAGGAAGCTACGGAAATGACCGTCAAAAACGACTTGTCAGGGGATCATTCAACCTCTCAGCCAAGCACAAAGCCTAAGCAAAGGGGATTGCCGTCATGGCCCAGGCCGCTTCACCCACAAATGCATGGACGCCGCCAAGGTGCACAAAAGAAACAAAGGCAAACAAGAGATCTTGCGTCTCGACAAAGCTTTAAAAGTAAATCACAAATCACTAACGGTTACAACATTTCTTGATGAGTTCAAGCACGGTCTACTCTCAAGTTCACAACATGCTAAAAGACAGCTTAATACATTTAACAAATAATGTGTTTGCAATGCAATGAATGGATACCTAGGAGGTCATTCCGCGCCGTCTGCGCTTGTCCCCTCGCCATTCTTTCCTTTCTTCCCTCGTCCCCGGCGAGTCTTCTTTCGCTCCACGTGAACCAACTCTGCGTCTCTCAGTCCGAGATCAGGGGTCCTCCCCGTAGAGTCAAACAATCCAGCAGCTCTCAGGGCTTCATTCGCCCGTGCTTCGGCTCGGATCTCCTCCCTGCGAGTCTGCAAAAGAGGACCTCTCCCCGTCAGTCGGTCAACTCTAGTCTCATAGTCAAACAAAGTGTCTCCCGTCACATCCTGAGGGTCGACTGTGCTTCGGCACTCCTAAGGCAATAGCTACTACGGCAACCGGGTCCTGTAATCGCTACACGCCCGCTCTCCAAAGCCACTTGGGATCGCCCAACACGCCGCTCATACCAGGCCAGGTACCGAGTCGTCAATACGACACTCTCGACGTCTAAGGAGTACCACAGAGGGAAAGCGGAATACTTCCATACCCTCGTAAAATACAAGAAGGCACCCGAGGCCGCCATACAAAGAGGAACTATCTCCGCAGTAGCAAGGTCATCCTGCCCAACAAAGGCTCTGCTTCATCCCAAACCGCCGGGAAACAAGCGACGGAATATAGAAGGAGGACCACGACAAACCTGGAACTCTGACGACACAGGACCCTTCCTGAAAGACCCTCCTAGTCTCAATTCCCCAAAGTGCGGGAACCCACCGCGGATCTCGATGCGTACCAAGCCGTGCCATCCATCTCTCCCAGCGGATCGATCCATATCCAACACAAGAGGTCGCCGAGCAAATGACCACGGACTAAACGACGTCCTGAGCCTCGGGCATGACCTCGAAGTCTCTCTCGCAGCCACAAGGTGAGCAAAGCGGGGCTTCCCCTCTCATGAAACGATCCCCGGTCGCCGCGACGGTCGATACCATGAAGAGTCTCCCCCAGAACCAACGGGACAATATCCTCTCCAGCTCTGCAGTGCCCAACCACATCTAGCAAAGCACCATCGCAAATGCCAAGGGAGCTGACCAGGAAAAGCGTCGCCATCACGCACAAGGAAAATGCGTCCCAAGAGACATCACTCTCATCATCGACCATGAATCGCTCCGACAGCTCAGAAATGTCAATATGACCCGAATCAAGGATCATGCCCTGCACTTCTTCCAACGAAGTACGAAGAAAGCCTGCAAGCTTCACGCTCACAAGAAGACCACCAATCAAAGGAAGCGAGATGGCCTCCACCTCCTGGTCCCCCATCAAAGCCCGAAAATCCTCAAAAGTGGGCACCATTTCATTGTAGGAGAAACAATACACATGCCTCCTAACATCCCAGAACTTCGCGGCAGCCCGCAACAAATCCCAATCAGGAACCAACTCCTTAAAAGACCAAATCGAGCAAAGACGAAACCTTACCTCGAAAGCCCGTCTCTGATGCCTCATACGGCGCCGCATCCACGTTTTCAGCTGCTCAAGAAAGTGTGCTTGCTTCTCCTTCGAAAGCCTCGGCAAAATTCTAGGGACGTACGAAGAATCCATGGCAAAAATGGAGGTTCCTAGGGAAAATGGGGAAGAAAGCTCGAAAATGGCTGCAAATGGGGAAATGGGGAAGAACCAGACACTGGAAAGCATTTATCTCCTTCCCAAAAGCAAGGTTGGTCCGTACGGACCTCTTTGCATGCTAAGTATGTCCGTACGGACCTCCTTGCAATCATGACCCATTTCCCCAGCAAACGGTACAACAACCACTGTCCTCAGCAGGACCTTGCTCCAAACTGCCCAAACACTGGCCAAAACCATTTCAGGCAAACATACACTACCCACAAACGCACCCTCAGCTCACGTGGCATGCACAAAAATAAAATAAATAATAGCAACCATTCCTAGGCCAAATCCCGGGAATCACAAAAAAAGACATTACATCTTAAAATAGAATACTTTTGCCATGCAAATACAAGTGTTTTATTACAGGTACCCATAAATGTCTGTTGCTAAACAAAAAAAAAAGAGAAGATATGGAAAGAGGGAAAGCAAATGAATACTAATCAGACTCCTCAGCATCATCATCCTCGCCAAGGTCCTCCAGAGAGAAGTCGGGCATCCCGGTGAACTCGCCCGTCACGTCCTCGTCGTCAGAGTACCGAGCCCCCGCCGGAGGCTGCCACTCAAAGTAATCCGAAGGATCAAATCCGACGAAAGGATCAAAGAAAGAAGGCTCTGAGGATCCCTCACCCTGTGCGTCCTGCGGAGGGAAGAACTGATAAAAGGACTGCTGCCTCGGAGCTACCGAAGACGTCCCGGCATCCATGCTATGCCGCCCCCGCGAAGGTCCCTCCTGCTGTGGCTCCGGCTCAGCTCTCGGTGGAGGAACATCTACAGAATGCCTCGAAGGCATCGGCGTGTACACCGGCCCGCGTCGCGAAGACCGGCAAGACATCTTCGACGCCATCTTCTTCGCGAAGGACCTCATCGCCACATAACGGCGAGTCAGCATATCATAGGCTCTCCCCGGGACCTGCACAAGCAAGCAGCCAAGGAAACGCTCAAAGAATACGGCTTATACTCAACAACAAAAAGAGAAAAATACGTAAAGGATGCCAAGATGGAAAAGAGTAAGCACACTCACCGATCTATCAGGATCCACTCGGTATGCAGCAGGAGCCTGCTCAGGGACGGGTACAGACACCCTCCTCCTCGATCCGTCCCCACGGACATACGTGAAATCCGGCCCCGGCATCGGAACCTCTGGGGGAACCTGCGGACCAGCCTCCCTCTCCCTCGCCAATACCTGCGGCGTCCTCAACTTCCTCCTCACGAAGGCCCCATACTCCTCTCCATACAAAATAAACTCCTCGGCACCCACACCGCCCAGGTACCTCTCAAAATCCAACACGTCCATATCTCGGGAATCAAGCATCCCAAAAGGAGGGTCCCTCGGAGCCACGGGAAGCACACCTGGGCCATGCTGCCAGAAAACCCGCTCTCCCAGATACATGACATCACAAGTCAAGCCCCGCAGCATCTTCCGCTGCGCTGTCACCTCAGAGCCCTCGAACTCATCAGCCTCATACCGAGCCCACGGAAACAAAACAAACCCCTCCGGGCTACCTCTCTCCAGACGCTCCTGCACATCCCCGTAGGCGATGGTGAGCTTCCCTCTACTGGTCCTCCTCTTCCTCGCCGAGCGGGCCCAGCCCAACATAGCGGGATACGCTGCTACGGCCCCAGGATCTCTATCCCACGGGAAGCACTGGAAGACCTCGTAGAACCACACCTGTGACAAAAACAGAAAAGGCTCAGTGCAAAAGAAAACGGAGAAACGACAAGTTGCTAAATCAAAAACAACAATAAACTCATACCTCCAAAGCAAAGTCAAAACAGGCCAAAGAACTGGCCACACCCCGGCTAAACCGGTCCAAGGAGAAGTAGAGCTCGGCCAGGCCCGCCTCGCCCCAAGCGATATCACAAACTCTCTCCAGATCAATCAAGCTCTCCAACAGAGCAAAAGGAGCCGCAGTCGCGTGGTTCGAGAACAAAGTCTCGGAAAGTGCAAACCACAAAAAGGAGCGCGCCGCTCCGCCGTCACCCGGCCGGTACCCCGAACATAGGCCCCGATATCGGCCGTGATCCTCGGCTCCACATCGCTATATAGCATGCCTGTGCCCCCGCGAGGACGAGACTCAAAGCCCAAGCAGCCTCGGTCAACACATCATCGCCTATCATATCTCTCCACCGCACCGGCCCTCCTTTGAAGGAAAGCCCGATAATCGCAAAGAAAGTCGGTAGGTGTCACCGTCACCTCTCCCCACTCGGATGGAAGGTGTGGGTGGTATCCCACCAATACTCAAAGGCCAAGGAAGACGCTCTTGTTCTTCCTCGTGTCGAAACCCCGGCCTGTTCTCTACGAACACACCCAAGCCGTAAGCGTAGACCGGCCTCCCGGGACTCGGCCTACCATCCACAGAAATATCAGGCATCCGCTGCCACAACTCAACAACAGCCTCGAGCGATCCCCGAGTCTTCATCTTCTTGGCCTTCCCAGCCATGAGCCCCTCATCCTGCAGGTAAACACAGCAAAGGTACGTCATTCGCAGTACTTAATGCAAAAGAAAATCAAAGCACATATATTCCGTCACGAAACACGGCACATATTGCACATAATTTTTACATGCAACTCAAAACATGACAAGCATTATACATAATTTTTTTTTCATGCAGTCCGTCACAAAACACGGCACACACTGTACAAATTTTCTCAACAGAGGGATCAAGCACTACACGACACATTTTCAAAATAAACCGTCACGAAACACGGCACATATTGCACATATTTTCCCCACAAAGTCCGTCACCCAAAAACACGGCACACACTGCATAACACTTTTTTAAAAGAAAAGTCCGTCCCTACACGGCACACACTTTCAGACAAAACCCGTCACGAAACACGGCACATGTCACATTTTTTCTACAAAATTTGTCCCTACATTGTACATACATAAATATCATAAGGTACAAAACACCAAAACATGCATTTTCATAGAGAGGCACTTTATTTTCACAAATAAAAGCTAATCTACACATTTCTGCACAAAATGCACATATTCACAAAATTTACATGCTAATTTTCAACAATTCATCAAGAATTTCACAAAAAGCATGGCAAATAACGAAAACCCCAAAAATGCGAAAAACTAAAACCTAGTTCTAGCATTCAAAAAAATTCGAGCAGGGAATCGAAACGGAAAGGATTTCTTACCTCCCCGACGTTCCTAGAGCGACGATTGTGCACCTCCGGATTCGGATACAATACATCCGGGTTCTTCGAAGATGGAACAAACGAGATCCAATTTCTTTGGAGCTCCATCCGTTGCTCGACCACTTCTTGACTGCGTTGTCGACGATTCCTTCGAGATCCTTCCGCCATGGCAAGCAATTCAAAGCAAAAATGGAGGATTTTGGTTAACAATGGAGGTTTTTCTCTCCCTCTCTCTCTCGGGTTCACGCACTGAAGAAGAAGGAATGGGAAAGGGCTCGGCGTTTAATCCCAGTCAAAATCTGGGAACTGTAAAAAATCAACTTGGTCCGTACGGACCTCTTTGCATCCCAGGTTGGTCCGTACGGACCTTCTTGCAAGGGAGGGCCAAATTACTTTCCTGCCCTTATAATCTTTGCCCCTGGCTGTCCTAAGGCCTATTTCAGCAAATTCAGTGCAGTATGGTCCTTAACCCATCAAATTCAACCACCGGCCGTCAGCGTAAGCCCGGACCTCGCCCACTCAACGGCAATTCAAGAACCGGCCGTCAGTGTAAGACCGGTCCTCGCCCACTCAACGGCAATTCAACCACCGGCCGTCAGTGTAAGCCCGAACCTCGCCCACTCCAACGGCAATTCAAGAACCGGCCGTCAGCGTAAGACCGGTCCTCGCCCACTCAACGGCAATTCAACCACCGGCCGTTAGCGTAAGCCCGATCCTCGCCCACTCAACGGCAATTCAACCACCGGCCGTCAGCGTAAGCCCGGACCTCGCCCACTCAACGGCAATTCAACCACCGGCCGTCAGCGTAAGACCGGACTCCGCCCACTCAACGGCAAAACAAGCACAAGAAGGAGCCAGCACCTCCCAGCACAAATATCAAGGCACGAGACGCCTCCAAAACGCTCAACGGCAACTCAAGCACCGGCCCTCAAAACAGGTCCGAAGACACTTTCTCAGCAGAAAAAGCCCCTACAAGGTCACGCATCCCCAGCAAATGAACACCGACCATCAAAGTAAGCCCGAGCTCCTTCCCCAGCAAGTCAAGAAGGGAATCCTTGCAAGCCCCTACAAGGCCACGATAATCCCCAACGGATGAACATCGGCAGTCATCGCAAGTCCAACCTCCTCCCCAGCAGGCAAAGCGCAAGCCAATCACGCCTCTCACAATCAAAGCACCAGGCTCATACTCCTGAACCAAACCGCAGCCAGAAGACGATTCAAAGTCCTCACGCATGGCACCAACCGCAGCCAGAAGACGATTCAAAGAAGACGATTCAAAGTCCTCACGCATGGCACCAACCGCAGCCAGAAGACGATTCAAAGTCCTCACGCATGGCACCAACCGCAGCCAGAAGACGATTCAAAGTCCTCACGCATGGCACCAGAAGACGATTCAAAGTCCTCACGCATGGCACCAACCGCACCGTCTCACGCATGGCAAAGACGATTCAAAGTCCTCACACATGGCACCAACCGCAGCCAGAAGACGATTCAAAGTCCTCACGCATGGCACCAACCGCAGCCAGAAGACGATTCAAAGTCCTCATGCATGGCGCAACCGCAATCAGAAGACGATTCAAGTCCTCATACAATCCCCAGCCCGGAAGGCTTTAAACCACTCGGTCCGGAAGACCGTATAAACCTCCACCATCACTATCTCCAGCCCGGAAGGCTTTAAACCACTCAGTCCGGGAGACTGTATAAATCAGCCAAACTACTATCTCCAGCCCGGAAGGCTTTAAACCACTCGGTCCGGAAGACCGTATAAACCTCCCAAATCATTATTCCCGGCCCGGAAGGCCTTAAACCACCCGATTAGGAAAATCGTAAAATTTCCATCCCAGGACACCACCACGTCCTCACAATTGACCTCGGCGGTCACCACATCCTCACTATTGACCTCGGCGGTCACCACATATTAGGACACCACCCCGTCCTTATCACTGACCTCGGCGGTCACACGACACTTCAGGGCACCACCACGCCCACATACACTCACAATTTCGCGACCTCTGAACTACGACCAGGCTTGATTCCCGCCAGGGATACGTAGGAATCCTATCACAGGGTCCAGCCATCGACCTATACGGTCACCCAGGACACCACCACGTCCTTACCACTGACCTCGGCGGTCACACAACACTTCAGGGCACCACCACGCCCGCATTCACAAATTCACCACCTCATCCACGCACATAGTTTCAGTCAGAGGACCTCTCCTTTCCTCGTGCACTACAACACTCACCCCACACACGAACTACGACCAGGCTTGATTCCCGCCAGGGATACGTAGGAATCCTATCACAGTGGTTCAAATTTACTGACCTAAACGGTCACACAATAGGACACCACCACGTCCTCACACTGACCTCCCCGGTCACTTTATCTCCCAGCACGCGATCCAGATTAGGACCCTTATCTTATCGGCGACCCCACTTCTTTCATAAGTGACGTCGTCGAGGGGCTTCTGTAAGTACCCCAATCTGGATCACCCCCTTTCAAGCACACGGGAAGCACCACAGACTCATCAACGCAGTCTCGACGACCTCTGGCACTCAAAACCCTCTCAAAACCCCCAGCCAAACCAAGGGAGGAGCCTTTCTGGGATAAAAAGGGACAAAAGGACCTTTTGGGAATTTTCAGGAAATTGGAAAAGCAATAATGGTCCGTACGGACCTCTTTGCTTTAATAATTACTGAATCCCCTTAAAGTCCACAATATTCCCTCAAATCCCGGAAGTAATCATCACTCCCATACATGGTTGGTCCGTACGGACCTTATTGCAGCCTAGTTGGTCCGTACGGACCTTATTGCAAGGGGACACCATAATTACAGAATATTCACCATCATCACATATTCCCTCAAATCGAGGAAAACCAAGATTCTGGTTTACCTAGAAGGTCCGTACGGACCTTCTTGCACGAATATTTTTACTATAAATAGAGGGCTCCCCTTCCTCATTTTCACACAATTTCCTTCTTCTCTTCTCTCCCTAAGCCTTCAGGCTCCCCCTCTAAGACCCTTCGGGGCAATCCCGGCCCCTTTCGGATCCTTCCGAGGCCTTCCGAGCCCCCTCGTGGTGCTCCGAAGCCTCCCCGAGCGCTCCCGCGACGCTCCCGCGCTGCCCCGAGGCACTCTCGAGGTACTCCGAGGCCCCTCGTGGTACTACGAGGCCTTGCTGGTCTTTCCCGAGGCGTCCCGGCTCTTCCGAGTCAAACCGGCGATCCCAAACCACGCCGAAACTCGCCCGAGTGACTCGCCACCCCAACTCACGCCGAACCTCTGCCCGAGTGATCCCTGCGATCCCCACGCACGCCGAACCTCTGCCCGCACGCAGCCTACAATCTCAACTCACGCCGAAACTCTGTCCGCAGACAACCGGCCCCTCCCGAAGCAATCCCGGTCCGTGCCGGAACACTATTCCATCCTCAAACACTATTCCCCAGCGGAAGACAGACACGAACCAACATTGGTAAGGCTTCCTTCCATTACTATTTCAATACATTTCAATACGCAGTGTACAATGTAGACATCCGACACAGCATGCATTTTTAAAAGCACACACACACACACAACATTTAAAGAATATTAGGGGTATCCGAAAGACTCGTTTTTACGAGGCGACTCGGGTGAGCTCTAAGATTCTAATATTCTCTTCCCGAGGAGTCATCTGACCTCCGAACTCAAAATCTCATCACACAAAAACAGTTTATTATTATTTTTAAACTGATGCCCTTTTTCAATGTTTTGGGCTTAATAATAAAAACGGCGTGGCGACTCTACAAAGCAAAACACGGCGAGACACCTCCAACATTCACGCAAAACGCCGAGACGGAATAGAGCCAGATGCCGGGGCGCGAACGCGCTGCCTCTCGGATCCGGGCGAACATTCCTCGATTCGGCGACGAAATGCGAGATGCGCGGGATGCTCCGGATCCCGGGTAATTTCAGCCGAGCAAGTATATGTCGAGGACCAAGGTGCCGAGCATGTAATGGCCCTGCCGACCATGGGATAATGGTTGAGGTTGATTGAGTTGGTAATAGCTGACAAGACATAAGTAGGATACCATTTCTTATGCTTTTACCCTCTTCGTAGGGATCCCTTTGACTTGGGTTTGACTGTCGTTGACCCGTGTCCGGATGTTAATATCCAGGTGGTGGACAGGTAGGCTCGTGGGCCACTCCCTGCATCCGTTATCCGTGTTTGCCCACGTACTTGACCCGATATGCTCAACTCGGTTTATACCGTTCAGTGGCCCCCGACTTTCTATGTCGGCTTTGTTGAGTAGAAAGTCTTGTTGACGCCGAGCTATTAGTTATGCCGACGACGACCACGATATGCCGAGCAGATTTCAATGACATTTGAGTTGATTATTTGAGAGTGCTCGGCCCTGGAATACGAAGGGACGGCGCCTTTTAGACTTCGATGGGACGGTTACTTTATCATTACGGCCCGAATTTAATGCGACATGGGGAGACGTGATATTCGCGGGTTACCCGTCAAGAGTCGGGTCGGATCTAGGTTTAAATATCCTCTCTCCCTTCTAATTTCATTTTTTACCCGAATTTTGAGAGAAAAAGAAAACCCCAAGAAATTCCGGCGACCGTCTTGTGAGATTCCGATCAACTCTCAATCGATTCCCGGCATTCCACCTTCGTTCAATTCCCCATCACATTCAGGTATGTTCTCTTTTCCCTTTGAACTCGTTTTTTTCTTTAGCATTATCAAAGTTGGGGTTTTTGGTTGGGATTCTTTGAGAAGTTTCTGTCCGCCATGGTTGTTCTGGTCCGAGTCTTCTGTTTACTTCTATATAGGTGACTTTTTGCTTCGTGTTTGATGTGAAAGTTTTAGGTTTCCGTGGTATGGCCTCCCGGTGTTGTTTCATTCGTCCCTTGCTTCAGTAGTGTTTGGGATTTTATCCTGCCATTGTTGTACTTTTGAGCTTTTCACAAAAAAAATTTCCCTTCCTTTTAGATAATGGCTCGCTGTTGGAGAAGCGAGGCCAATGCTAGGTACTGCTAACACACTCGAAATTTGCGTATCTATAAGCGTACTGATGGCCCCTGGATGTTGGTTCGTACCTCTGAGATAGGGGAGATGTTGACTAGGTACCAGAGTCCCCGTACCGATGTTCAGTATCCCCAAGGACCTAGACTTGATCGCTTGGCCGTTGACGACCCCAACATTGTAATTTTTGAAAACCCCCAACAAATCTTGGACCACGTCACCTTGTACTATCTCAGGGGTGATCCTCTCGATCGTCCTAACCTAGGTGAGGGTCCTACTATGCCTTTTGCAGTTGAGATGGGGGAGACGAGGGACCCCTCGTTAACGAATATTTTTCTCATTCCTGTTTCCCCTGTTTCTTCTGCAGATATGGCTCGTGGGAGGAGACAGCCTACGGTTGAGCCCAATGAGGACGATGCGTCCCCTTCGGGGCGCATAGTTGCGGCTTTTGACGAGGGGGCTGATGACGGTACTCGGCGTGGGGGAGGCCGATGTAAGTACCCAAATCCGGATCGTCCAAATCCGTCAGAAAGTTAACCGAAATCCGTTAACTGGCCCGCTCCAGGTTAACCGGAAACTCGTTAAACTCCCCGTTGCTGTGCCAACGAGACGTCCCGGGACTGCCCTGTGCATCCCGATGTCGAACCGTACTTAACACGTGTCATCTCACGTAAAAGTATGGCTTTCCCTGAAAAACGCATTTTCCGGCACTTTCCGGGGGCGTTTCGGACATTTTCCGGACTGTTATTTTAAAAAACGGACAAAACCGGGACCGGGGGACAAAATCCCACATGGCTGGTGACTCAGAGGGACACTTGGCACGCATGCCACCTCCCTCTAGTCACCCTTCAATCAAATTCAAATGGAAAAGACTAAAATACCCCTGGTATACAAATAAAAGTCCCACTGACTCCCTGTGCACTTTTCCTGAAATTGCCAGCAAGTCCCCCAGATTTCCAAAATACCCAAAAACCCCTGGATTCAGTCCAAGTCCGTCCGGACTCCTACTGCAATTTTCACCCTATAAATAGAAGTTGCTGTCAAAGGCAAGAGGGAGGATTTTTAACACAAAAAATTCACTACCTCACGGCCCTAAGCAGTTTTCACCCCTTCCGAGCTCCCGTTTTGTCTCGATTCGCGTGAAACCTTCGTATTTCGATCAAATACGCACCTTACTACTTCGAAACAACCTTTCGAATCACTTTCCGTGTCCCGTACACACCTCCCGAGCCAAAGGAGTCAACCCTAGCCATAGGTATAACTCCCTCTCTCTAAATCTCTCGTTCCGTCTCGGTTTACGCGCCAGTCGCTACAACCGTTTCGAACGTCGTTATCGAAATGTAGATGCCTCCGTCTAACGGGGTCCGATACGTTTTAGCCCCTCGATCCTCTTCTCTTTCCGTAAGAGAAGTAATCACGGGTTAAAATGGCGTTCCGACCCCGTTCCGTTTACTTTTATTGTCATTTACCAATTCCGGATCGATCGATCCGTCGATCGTCATTTTAATTTCTGTCATTTACAAATCCGAGCCGTTTGGCCTCGTTGATCGTCATTTACAAATCCGAGCCGTTTGGCCTCGTTGATCGTCATTTACGAATCCGGATCGTTTGATTCCGTTGATACCGCACTTTAAATACTGTCATTTACAAAGTCCGACCCGTTTGGATCGTGATAGTATTTACTTTTCAAAGTCCGAGTCGCAACCCGATTCGTTGATCGCATATCATTTAAAATGCATTTTTCCCGTAAAAATCGTTAACAATGTAATGCCCGGTTCAAAACCGGAGTTCGTCCGTCGAACTCTCTTTCAAAACGCGCGAAATGACGTTCGGCCTCCGAATGCTCGTCTTCAAACTAAAAGCCGCCATTTGACACTCAAAATCATTTAAAACGCATTTTTCCCGTAAAAATCGTTAACAATGACACGCCCGGTTCAAAAAACCGGAGTTCGACCTTCGAACTCCTTTTCAAGCTCAAAATCGACGTTTGCCACGCAAACGCTCATTTCAAACTCAAAACCGACGTTTGTCATTCAAACGCTCGTCTTTTCAAACAAAGTCACCTAATCAACGTTTGTCATTCAAACCAAGATTAAGCTTGTCATTCAAGCCCCCATTTCAAAAGACACACACACACATTTTCGAGAAAGGCAGAAAGACTCGTCATGCGAGGCCTTTCGGGCGATCTCGTAATACTCTACCCGAAACGTAACTTGACCTCCGAACCTAACAATCTCTGGTACAAAAAGCTTTTTACTCGTTTTTGCTGCCAATAAAAATGATCCCCGTTTTCAAAGCCTTTTCCTAAGTTTTTGCTACCAATAAAAACGACACCTTTTCACAACAGCCGTTTCTCAACGTTTGGGCTCAAAATACAAAAACCGCGTGGCGACTCCTCATTTTTCCTTCCCATGAAGCGAGGTCTCAGACACCAACCCCTCCGCGAAAGACAACCGCCTTCGCTCGCGCGAATCCGGGTAATTTCAGTTGGCGACTCCGCTGGGGATAAGATACTTTTTTCAAAACTACCGTTGTTTTCTAAAAAGCCTTCCGTGGGTCAAACTTTCGTTTACCCTTCCTCGTTTTTGTGTGTGTGTGTTCCTTTAAACCTCGAACGGTTTTTGTTTCAAAGGCATTACATTGTCAACTTTTCAAAATCTTACCATGTTTGTGCATCCCCATTCATGTTTGATTTTCATGTCAGTTTTTTGAACTGTGCATCATAAATTCTTTAAGACACATTCAGAAAAATCTCTGTTTTACTCGTAAAAGAATTTTAGTGACCGCACACTACTCACACTTGCTGCCTCGGAACACCGCACTTCACGTGCACTTGCCGCCTCGGTACACCGCACACTACAACCCCTAACCCGGGATGGCCTTATCGCTTGCACTCCGATTGGCCTCGCGTATGCCTTTCGGGGGCGCACGGGGTCGTCCCAAACATCCCATCCTAGCCCGTGTAAGCCATGCACTCTTTGTGTCACACTTTGTCCAAGACCCCGGTTGGTTTTTGGCTTAGCTCGTGTCATAAAGCCTAAGTGTATGTTTTTTCACGCCGGGCCCCGCTCCGAGTCAAGCTCGAGAGTTTGAGACCAAAGGTCGTTCCCGACCCGAAGTTTTGAGCTTTTCAGCCTTGACTTTGACGCGGAGCTCTGCCGAAAAATATACCCGAAGGTTCAATGTGACGCCGTGTCACCAAACCTCGCCGTATGTATCGTACCAGCCACAACTTGGCCAACGCTAAAAAGCTAAGGTCTCTCGCACAAGCGAGTCAGGAGAGGTCATGCCCAAATTTTGGCACGATCCCCGCCTTAACTTAAGGACGTTGACTTCGACTGTGGCCCGTGCGTCATACACGTTGAAAGTTTGCGTGATCATCTAGCCTTAAGTTCACTTTTTCCTTTGTTGGTGGAACTCGCTTGCCTTATCAGACCTCGCTCGGGATAGTCCGTCCTGAGAAAGATGATCTACAATGGAAACGAGGGGCTTATAAGCGTAGTGACGAGATCCACTGATTAGAGCTCTAGGATTAGTTGCGAAAAAGAAGACCCGCTCTTTTCCAACCGATTAGGACTCTGAGAAAACGTGCTTTAAGTAAACATTAATCGGTAACTGCACATTGCACAAGCCCGAAAACCTTGAGCCAAATCCCCTTTTCCGAAGCCTAAACCCTTCCTTTCGTTCCCTGCAGCGAGCGTAAAGTGGTTCAGATTTCCGGCCGCCGCCTTGCCAGGATCACCGTAACGGCGGCGTCGACGGTTCTTCGGTTCCCTCGGTTCCCTCGGCCCAGAATTTCCGACATGTCTAGCTCACCGAGAAATCGTGACGGGGAAGGACCCCGCCACCGGTAATGATATGACATTGGAAGAAGCCATCCGGGCTTGTGAGGTTCACAAGAGGCGTAAAGAAGATCGCAGAATTTCGTGGTACAGCCTTCGAATGAGCGTGGTATAGCAATATCCCCGCCGACGGTACTTTTGTCCCGGTCGAGGATGACGATTCCCGAAACCAGTTCACCAAACCTTCAATCGGGTTCCTCCCCCGCCAACTGACGGGATGCCTTCCAACCAAGGAAACAAATGACCTAGGCTCCATGTTGCCACCTCTCGTGGCAACCCCTGTCATTTTTAGCCGCCGTGCTACTCCCATCACTCAATATCACCGGCGCGCACTGACCATCTCAGGATGCCAATATCCTCAATACCCTCCCGGGTTCGTCCCGTTGCCTATACACGAATCCCTAAACACCGGGGACAAACCCCGATACAGCTCGTAAAAGGCCCCCGTATATTCTCATATACCACGCCTTCCACCTCCAATCACTACCGCTCACGTGGTAGCCCCCGGCGCCGAGCCTCACAGTCCCACCACTGGACCCAACCTTAGCCTCGGATGGTCGAGCGGATGAAAGACCCGAAAGCCACCATGAGCGGCTCAAAGCAGGAAACGCTCAAATCCACGTATCCGGAATGGTCACGCCTCTCCCCGCCAAGTTCGTAATGCCGAGATGGACCGATTCGACGGAACCGAATGTCCTCAAACGCACGTCGACACCTACGTTCTCGGCATGAGAGCAAAAGGAGCAACCCTCCAAAGAAATGGCCGACCACTTCCAAAGCATACGCTCAAAAGTTCAGCGTTACGATGGTTTCGAGGGTCAAGCTGCGGATCGCCACACTGGGAACAGATCGCAACATCTTCCCCGGAACGGCATGCATCCAACTTAGAGTGGGAAACAAGTCGCGAGGACTTAATCACCACCGAGCGTAAAGCGGATGAAAGTGTTGGGGAATTCTACAAGAGATGGAGCCGGAAACTCTCCGAGATCATGGAGCCACTTTCCAAAGACGAATGTATGCGGATCTTCAAGTCCCGCTTAAGACCGTCCATCGAACTCTCATCGGGCCACAATTTCTTCCTGCATCTCCGAGCCATGGTCAATGCCGGCTCACGCTTCGAGAAGGATCTCAAGGAAAAGTTGGCTACTACACAGCCATACGTATACCGCTCGCCAGCTGCATTCAATCCCACACCGGCCCCCGCAAAGGGAAAGATATGTCCGTCAACTACGTCCATCGTGGACAACGGCAATGTAAACCCGGCCCCACAAAGCAACAATTCTACTCGAAGCGTACTGCCATACACTTCGACAAGTTGGACATGCCACCGAGCAAGATGTTGGAAGGGTTAATCAAGGAGGGTCTCCTTAAGCCCGTTGCCAATTACAAACCCAAAATTCCCGTAGCCAATGCGGACAAGAGCAAATACTGCGCCTTCCATCGCATCACGGCCATACCACCGACAACCGTTTGGGGTTACGATACGAAATCCGTAACTTGATAGAAGAAGGCAAGTTAGAGCGCCCCGTGGGCCCAATACAGCCGGGAATCCTTTTCCGAACAATAACAGCGTGAATTCCATTGAGTGGGTGCCCAAGAAGAGTGCCACGAACCCGGTTTCTCCGCCTCTTTCAGCCGGATCCTCCTCTAATGTCCACATCGCCTACGATGTTTGCGATCGCTTCCGCCCGCCCGGAGTACGAGTCCCGAGAAACCGTCCGAGCAATCCTCCGAGAAAACAAAAGAAGAAATCCTCTCAACAAAGAATCGAGAGAAAGATACGAAGCTGGGGACACCAAAGTGGGTACACTCGGAGAACCTTCCGGGAGGTTCGACTACTACGTCTTGTACTCCGGCCCAGTCCTCTTTGCCTCCTGTGCCATGCGGCTTTAGAGCAGACAGGGTGGAAAAGCCGAAAAGTCCCGCCAAACCGTAATCAGACTCGGGACACCGGAATACCTCGGATCTTGGTAATCTTATCGCGCCGAAGCCTAACTCCCCGCGGGATCGCCTAAGATTCAATTTGTCCGGCCTTTCCGAGCTCGGACCGGTAAAGGAAGATCAAGGTCGCCTTGGCAATCGCACTCGATCAATGTGCTAACCAAGGGCGGCAACCGCCACAAGCAACCTCAACACAATCCCGAGGTTCCAAAGAAAGGCTTTACCTCGCAAGAGGAAGACAGAAACGGATGGCCGGATGACTCTCCTTCTACGGATAGAGACGAGATCTACGACTCCCGTCCGTATGGCAGATGATCACGTTCGTGATGAAGACCTACCGAGAGATGCCTCGGGGCACAACGAAGCTCTGTACATCACTCTCAAACTCAACACCATATCACTCCCTGAGTATTGGTAGATAACGGGCCAGCCGTTAAAGTTCTCCCTCTCGCATGATGCGAGCTCTCCGCATCAATGAAAGCCATCTCGATTCCGTCGGCTCGGACTATCAAGGCCTACGACACTCGTCTCGTCCCATCCTGGGACGGTGACTCCGAACTCGGTTCGAAACCCAAATGGTGCCAAAGAAAATTCCATGTGATGGACATCCCATCCGAGTTCACAGCTCTTTTAGGACGCTCTTGGCTACACCACATAAAAGCCATAGCTTCCACTCTCCATCAGTGTGTTAAGTTCATTAACCGGCAGGGAGATCTCGAAGTCATCCGAGGGGATAGTTTCCTCATAGGAAATGAAGCCAAGACAGTAGCCAAGCGTGTCCGCACTCAGGCACCAGGGTTACCTCCTTCAAATCAATCAAGGGACTACCGGGGCAAATCTCATCAGAATCCCTCAGAGTCCGGAGATGCTAACTATGTAAACGTACTCGAGCAAAGTGCACTCGAAGCAGTCCGATACATCAAGTTCAACTGTCATTTCCAACATTTGGAGGCAGATTGGAAGGAAACACTGAATATCGCCATGATGCGGGCACATAAACCCCCAGTCTCCAATCGGAGATTCGTCAGCATTCTCCAAACCAACTCTCTGGCCCCGCCAGGCGAAGAGATTTTCGTGATAAAGGTCAACAAGCACCGTCATTCTCGTGATGAATGCATGGAAGTCGTATGGGATGTCCTCCACGAGGAACTACCCGCTGCACCCCTCTTCTCCAACGAAGAGCACGATGTTTTCCTAGCTGCTCCAACAACGCAACCGGACGCAATACGTCCCTACGTTTGGATTGAACCGTCAGATGATGATGAATCTGGACTCTCCGGAGTCGAGGACGCGGAAGACCCGCGGGCAGACCTCTGCATTCACATGCTCAGTTTTGAGGACGGAACTCCTTCCGATCAGGTCACCTACGACCAAGGTTCCAATACCATGGAAATTGTCAAGCTTAACGTCCAGTACAAGCAGCTATCCAACAATTGGAAGTTACTGGTTGACACGACGAAGAATCCCTCTGATCAAGTGGTTGACGACGACTTCGTCAACATCATTTATTCCAGATATCCCGATGATACTAAGGATCCGGTCCTTATCGTCAGATTCTGCAATACCAAGGTCACCCTCGACGACTGCCTGCTCATGGTAAACGAGGCCCTGGCCAAGCGAGCTTAGAGCTCATCACTACTTCCGAGTACCAGCCCCAGTGGCAACCGGCCCGTGCCATCACCAAGCTTATACCCTCAAGCGCCGCCAAGGCCAAGGGCAACAGCGAAGGAGACCAAGCTCCTCACCCCGCTACGAGTCGGAGATCAACCTCGGGAACGCTTCCGACAGCCCACCCCGAAAACATCTCGTGAAAGTCTTCCCGCAAGGCGTAGCCGCCTTCCGACATAGGAAATGACCACCTCAGCATCAACATGCTCCAGCTTCCGATTCTCGCTCCCACCGTAGTCATGGCCCCGGATTCGTACATCCCGCCGCCGACCGCTAGCTCGATAGACTTGGCGATCGAGCGAGATCACGAGACTGTCAACATTGCAGAATTCAACACCCCCGTGGTGTCAATCAAGCATATATGGGCGAACTTCTTGGTAACCGAGATCAAGGAAGGCCGCATGGAATGTCCCAGTCCGACTTCCTTTGTCAACGTAATCCAAGTGTTCCCGCCATTCGGCGATTTGAATGTAATCACAGTTCTAGACACTAGCCAGACGGTGCGCACCTACGGAGATTGCTTAACTCTCGCAAGGAAAGCCCTCATGGAACTAGCCGCTCAAGAAAGTCGTCTTTGGGACGAAGACCAAGCTCGAAAGACCTACAGGGACCAAGCCCTTAAAGTGTCACAGGCAGCTTCAGACGTAAAGCTAGAGGCCACTCTAGACCAAGTTCGACCTCAAGAGCTTTGCTCATGGCAACTTCCTCGACTACCGTCTCGTTCTCATCCAACCCCTCTCGCTGTGCAAGGGTGGTCAACGGTCCCGATGACCTAGGAGATGGAACGACACGCAGAACGAATCCCGGCGCTTACCTTCCCGGGGCAAGCAAGTTCTCTGTGAAAGCGACGACGAAGACGATGAAACCATCCTCTTCCAAGCCGGGCATGAAGTCAACAAAACCGGACTCCCAAGGGTCCTGGGAGGATGGGAACGGATCATTTACGCACTTAAATTGAAAGGCCAACTCAGGGAGGAAGGTCTATTTAAAAACAAGAGGAGGATGGAAATTCGTCTCGAGCAATTACTCAGGGAAATTCCACAGTCTACGGCATTCGTTTACAGAAACGATCAACTGGGACAAAGAACCAAAGTCACATGGGCGAGATGTTAGGGAAGCCGTGTACTCACCTTCCGACATACCCGCCACTCGATAAAGCAAAGGAGAAAGCTCTCCCCCATGGAGGTTTACCTAGACCGCCGCACGCAGCTCAAAGAAGCACCGGCTATTCTCACATGGGAAGAAACGCAGCACTCACTCGACGCAGCTCCGCCGCAAGAAGGTTGATCTGGGGCCTGAGCGGAGGAAAACTAGCAAACCACGAGTATCGCTGCACCCAACCTGCAATGCCCCGAGTATGCTCAAAGAAGAAGGAAAGGAACGCGATATACCGTGAAGAGATCAAGGAGACCATTCGCTTGAGCCGAGAACTCTCCAACCTCCCCGAGGGTCAGCAACGCATAGTTCGATTCAGCAACCACCGTTGTGCACTAACATTCGAACAAGCTGCGTCAAACCGTAGGCTACCTCCCCGCAGAGGCATCTAAGCCGGTATCTGGGACGAGAATCCGTCAAGTTTGCCGAAGCTCCCGGGAATTCATCCACAATCAATGAGTTGAGGGAAGACATATGGCCCTATGCTACGAGGAATCCTCCTCTAACTATGGCTCAACTCGGAGCACTGCTCGTAAGGGACCAAACCCGATGTCGGCGTTCTAACCCGATCGGGTCAAATCCATGCATTACCACCTAAGGCCACCAAAAGCCGACGGAGCGTAATTGCAATCCGGCCAGCCCGAAGACGCAAATTCCTTGAAAGAGGACCCGATCCTCACTCAGCTCAAGCAGACTCAGGCGAACATTTCTATTTGGTCCCTGCTCACATCCTCTTATCCTCACAAGCTCAAGATAGAGGAAAGCCTGGCCCGTACCATGGTCCCCGTGGACGCAACCCCAGATGAAGTCATTCAGATGATCGGTAACATCCACTATGGCAACATTATCACCTTCACAGATTTGGACCTTCCAAAATTTGGGGCTGATCACAATGAGCCGCTCTACATCACAGTCCAGCTGGACGAGCGTCGCCTTCCCCGCGTGTTGGTAGACGTAGGTTCCGGAATGAATGTCTTGCCCGCCAAGATGATGGACCTGCTTGACATCAAGCCCACATATCTTAAGCCTTCAGTCCACACTGTCAAGTAGGGATGGCAATTTGTCCGAACCCGATCCGTTCCGAAGGCGATCCGATCCGTAATTTTCGGGTTCAATTTGCATTTTTAAGATCCGTTCGGATTTCGGATCGGATACGGTTTGCTTCTAAAATCCGATCCGACCCGCCCCGACCCGATCCGAAAACTGATCCGATCCGATCCGAAGTCTGATCCGATCCGATCCGCCCCGATCCACCCCGATATAGTGTTGCCCTATTTTTAACATTTATTATCACATCACACCCCCTTAGTATTCAGCATTTACATAATTTCCCCTACCTATATATTCCAAAATTAGGGTTTAATTTGTATCTCACATTCACTTTACACTTCCAGTCACGCCGATACTGAGAAAGAGCGATGCCGTTCTTGTAGCCTTGCCCAAGTCGCCGTTCCGACCTCCCCGACTTCGCCGTTCTGACTTGCCGTTCCAGCCGACCTCGCCGTCGCCGTCCCTCGCCGTCGCCGTCCCGTTCCTCGCCGGCTCCGTTCTTTACCAAGGTTAGTTCAAAATTAGGGTTTAATTTGTTTCAAAATTGGGCATCTGAGATTCTTTTTGAATTGTGTTTGATGATCTGGGTTTCAAGACAGAGGAAAACATATTGGTGTTGTGGGCAAATCGTTTTTGTTGTGTAAGGTGACAACAAATTTTTTGATAAATTTTGTTTTTGAGGGTGCAAGGGATTTTGTGATTGGGTTTGGAATCTGTTCTTGATTTATGTAATATTTTTTTTTTCTTAAGTAAAGAAATAAATAAATAGTTTAGTTCAATTTTCTTTATGCAAGTAATGAATAAACACATTATTATATATTGTTTGATGGTTTATTTTGCTATGTGTTGAATGTTGATAGATGTCCAAAGAAATCGCCTTAGCGAATACAATTGATATTGATGATGATTTTCACATGTCTGAAGAAGACAAGAATGAACCTATCAATAAAGATTGTGGTGCCTCTCAAAGTGTTGCAAGCAAGACCCCCGTTGGTTCTAGCCCCTCTTTGAATGAGGTTGAAAGTTCTTCTACAGACATTAATAAGGGCTTAAGGTCTGAGGTTTGGAAGGAGATGACGAAAACAACAATGAAAGATGGTGTTTTTGCGGTTTGTAATCATTGTCAAAAAAGGCTAACAGAGATGCTAAAAAGGTACTACACATTTGAAAAATCATTTGGAAAGGTGCCCAAAGAGAAAGAATAGAGACACTAAACAAATGTTGTTACAAGGTAGAGAGAAAAAATTTGATGGTACGATGCAATATCGTCCGTTTGTTTTTAACAAAGATGAGGCGAGAATTGAACTTTCTAACATGATTGTCTTGCATGAGTACCCGTTGTCGATGGTTAACCACGCAGATTCCGTTCTTTCACATCAAGCCTCCAACCATTGTTCGGACATGTTTCAAGAAATACAATAAAGAGTGACATTTTAAAGTTATATCATGCCAAGAAAGAGAAGTTGGTTGCGATGTTGGAGAGCTTGGACTCTAGGGTTGCTATAACTACGGATATGTGGAGTGCAAGGCCAACCAAGAAAGGATTTATGGCCGTAACCGCTCATTATATTGATTCCGAGTGGACTTTGCAAAATCGACTAGTAAGGTACGTTGTAATTTAGTTTCATATATTCCGTCCACTTGGTTTTTTTTGTTGCTATAATATATTTTTTTTTTTTAATTTTTACTCTAGGTTTATTGATGTTCCTCCTCCACACAATAGTGATTGCCTTACGGAATACCTTGTTGAAGCTTTAATAGATTTAAATCTTGATAGTAAATTGTCAACCGCCACCGTTGACAATGCTAGTTCAAATGATGCCATGTTACCAAAGATTGTTGATAGATTAGATCCCAACACATTATTGATGAGAGGAAAACTTCTACACATGCGTTGTTGTGCTCATATATTAAATTTGATTGTGAAAGACGGTTTAGAAGTCATTAAAAGTGAGATTGAAAAGGTGAGAGATAGTGTTTCGTTTTGGATAGGTTCTCGGGCTAGAATTCAAAAATTTGAGGAAACGGCCCGCCAACAATCAATTAAAGAGACTAAGGTATTGGCTCTTGATTGCCCCACTAGATGGAATTCAACTTATATCATGCTTAAAACGGCCTTGTTATACAAAGTTGTATTTCCCCGGTTGAAACAAAAAGAAAGATCATATAATTGTTTACCGAGTGAGGAGGATTGGAGAAAAGTGGAAAGAATTACCGAGAGATTGAAATTGTTTTATGATGTGACGGTAATGTTCTCCGCAACTTCTTGTCCTACGGCTAATGAGTTTTTTTTGAAAGTTTGTGAAATCAAATTGGCACTAAACGGTTGGGTTAATGATTCCGAAACCTTTATCTCAGAAATGGCAAAAAGGATGCTTGAAAAGTATAATAAATATTGGAGTGTTTGCCATGAGCTTCTAGGGATTGCATGTGTTTTGGATCCAAGATTTAAGTTGAAGCTTCTTGAGTATTTTTTCCCCCGTATTTATGGTGATTTGGCTTCCTTTGAGATTGATAAAATTCGAAATAGTTGTTACGACTTGTTGAATGAGTACCAAAGTAAGGGACAAGAAAATGAAAATGTTGTGGGTGGGACATCTTCTTTGAGTGGGTTGAATGTAAGTGACACTCTTTCGGATTATGACATGTTTGTAAGTAGCACTTCTAGTCAAATGGATGGAAAAACGGAATTAGATCATTATTTGGAAGAAATAGTGTTGCCAAGGAGTTCCAACTTTGATATTTTGGGGTGGTGGAAGACAAATGGTCTTAAATTTCCAACTCTACAAAAAATTGCTAGGGACATCCTAGCTATTCCGATTACAAGTGTTGCATCGGAGTCCGCTTTTAGCACAAGTGGAAGAGTTGTTAGCCCACATCGGAGTAGATTGGCATCTAATACATTGGAAGCATTGATGTGCCTTCAAAATTGGCTTCGGAACGAAAAAAATGGTAACTATTTGAATTTACAATCTTTTATTTTATTTTATTTTTGCAGCATGTTAATTTTGTTTGTTATATCAACACTTTTTGTATGTAGGAGTTTCTTTTAAGGTGGAGGATGAGCAAAACATAGCAACTTGCAATGAGGATGCCGATGAGTAATTTAGTAGGTATAATTTGTTTTAGTAATAATTTTAGTACCAATTACCATTTAATTCAAGTACCTTAGTTGGATTTTAATACTTGTTATCTATTTGTATTTGTATAGGTTTGTTGCAATGAGGAGATGGTGATTGGTGAAGTTTTGAAGGATGTTTCTTTTGAAAACTTAATTTATGGATTTAAAACATTTGTTGGATTGTAATAACTTTTTCAATGCTTTGAGATTGTAATATGTAATGTTTAACTTTGTTTGGATGGTGATGGTTTGGATGGTGTGATGGAATGCTTGCATTTTTCCTTTTTTTTTTTTTTTTTGTTTTTTTGTTTAACAATGGCCAGTGCCTATTGTGTTTAAACTGGAAGTCGAGGAAGTAGCCTGGAGTCGCTTACGTAAACCTGCCCGAAGAAATGGAGGAGGTCTGCGTTTCGGGTCGGAGCGGAGCGGGTCACGGGCACGGATCGGATCTCGGATCGGGCACAGATCGGATCTCGGATCGGATCTCGGATCGGATCACCCATCGGATCACGGATCGGATCGGATCGCGGATCGGATCACGGGTAGGGGTAGTTCGGATCGGATCGGATTCGGATATACATTTTCATAGTTCGGATCGGATTCGGATCGGCCCTGATCCGACTCGAATCCGACCCGTTGCCATCCCTACTGTCAAGGCCTATGACTCTACTTCCCATACAGTTCTCGGGGTTGCTACTCTTAACATCTGGTTCGGCAAGCGGGTGATCCCCACCGAATTCCAAGTGTTGGACATTCCAATCACTTTCACAGCTATCCTGGGGCGTCCCTGGCTGCATCAAATCAACGGCGTGGCATCCACCCTTCACCAGTGCCTCAAGTTCATGCAAGGCAACGAGCTAACCACGCCTACGGCGATGGCCACACCACCGAGGAGACCAAAGCACCAATGACATTCCAAAGTGTTAGAAATCAAGCATAATGATGACATGCCATTAAGCGGATTCACTCGAGACCTCCAAGATCCAAATATGCAACGTGGACCTTCCACTGTCTCACGATCGATTCCTCCCGCCATGAGGATGATGAAACTCATGAACTTCATCCCAGATCGGGGCTCGGCAAAAGGCCGCAAGGCCAACACCAAGTTATTGAAGTTAAGGACCACACCACGGTCCAGTGGGCTTGGCTACGTGCCAACACCGGCCGACATCAAGGAAGACAAAAGGCTCGCCCGCACCAAGGCAAAGCAGCCCGCAAAAGGGGAACCTCCGACGGAACACCCAATCTCCGACCTTACAGCTTTGACCTCGCTCATTACTTCACCAAGGGAACCAACGCTGTAACCGAGGGGACCGACAGCCAGAACCGAGGGGACCGACAATGGAACCGACCAGAATCGAGGGGACCGATGGAAGGAACTGATGAAGATGAGAAAGAAGCAGGGATAGTCAGTACAGAGACCACAAGAAGAATGGAACAACTAGCACGGGACCTCAACCGTTTCAGAGGACTCAAAGCTAATCCGATAAGGGGAGCGTTCCTCGACATCACAACTCTACCTGGACCAACTGCCACCACAGCCCAAAGATGAGTACACATTCAAGGGAATCCTGACTTGGAGGAGCAACTCAAGGTACTCTCCATGGGAAGCAAATTGTTAGGATCACCCGCCGAGGCCACATTCGAGACAAGCAAGTCCAAAGCAGAAGGAACCAGAATTCATAGAAGACGCTCTCAGTGGACCAGCTCTACAGAGTCTTTTGAAGAAGTCATGGAGCCGCCCAACTTGATCGATCGGGCTCCGACAATAGCATGATTGCCATGATTGGGACAACAGGCCAAGCCTCTCGATCCCCGCACCCTCATCAAGCATCCAAAGAATGCCACCGAAGAATTGGGTAACTTTCACCGGACCAAGGGCAAGCCAGTGCACTGGAAGACAAGCCGGGCCCGCACCCACATCTCCCTAAACCCGATCTCAAACCCTCTCGAGCCGCCTCCTTGTCGAGTCCAGCCTTCCGAGTCATCCAACGGCCTTACGCCGAGGACTATAATGTTGTAGCCAATCATGTATTCCCGTTCTTGTTTAATGAAAAGTCGACCTTTCTGAGTATCCTCTCATTGCCACTTTAACAACCGATAAGTTAACAAACAACTTAAAAGACGTTAATAATTCAATTGATAAAGAAGCATACATTAAACGAACAATACATTAAAGAAGTTCTCGAGCGTGTAGTTGACCAAGAGGACAACCGGGCCCAAGCCGCCGAAGAGGTTGTGACCAAAGTGAACCCGGGGCCGCGCAAGAGCCTAAAGAGACACAAGTGGGCAGCTTCTTCGCCGATGCAGTAAAAGGAAGCCCCGATAAACCTCCTCCGGAGTATGTTGACGTGTTCGCCTCGGTCATACCAGACATGCCAGACTCGATCCTCAATCGTGGAGCACGTAATTCCTCGGATCCCGAATCCAAGCCTGTCAAATGTAAGCCGCGCAAGATCAAGCCAGAGTGGTCCTTGCAAGTAAAAGAAGAAATTGAGAAAATGCTCCGAGTTGGTTTCATCGAGTGATTGAGTACCCGACTTGGCTCTCCAACATCGTGACGGTCACCAAGGCCAACGGAAAGGTCGATGCCGCGTAGATTTCCGGGATCTCAACAAGGCCAGCCCTAAAGATGATTTCCCACCGCTCTAACATCGACATGCCGGTCGACACCACGGCAAATTTCAAGTAAAGTCCTTCGTGGACGGGTTCGCTCGGATACAACCAGATCAAGATGTCCGAGGAGGATCGTGCCAAGATCGCCTTCACCACTCCAATGGGGACATACGTTACACCTGGCCATGCCGTTCGGGTCCGAAGAACGCTGGGCTACTTACTACGGCCGCAATGCCCTCTTCCATGACATGATTCACAAGGAAATCGAAGTATACGTCGATGACATGATCATCCACTCCAAGGGATCGACATGCAAAGACATGACAGATCTCGAGGAAGTTCTTCAATAGACTCGTAAAGCACTCCATGAGGCTAAACCCGGCAAAGTGCACCTTCGGCGTCAAGCTGCAAGGTACTCGGGGTACATGGTTACGTAAAGAGGTATCGAAGCCGATCCCAGAAAATCAAGGCCATCATCGACATGAAGCCGCCTCAAACCCCGACAAGTAAAAGCTTCATGGGAAGGCTTCAAGCACATCGGGCCGCTTCATCAACCGCTTGACATCTCTCTCGCGAGCCCATGTTCAAACCGATGAAAAAGAATGCCGACATCAAATGGGACTCGAGTGCCAAACAACTTTGAGAAAATCAAGACCTACTTGGTTAATCCCCCAATGTGCCCGCCACATGAAGACAAGCCACTACTCCCGTATCTCGACAAGAATGTACACGTCAATCGGAGCAATGCCGGCACAAGAGCGTAAAGATTCCAAGGTTGAGCATGCAATCTACTTCGTAGCCGAAAGCTTCAAGGAAGTGAACTCAGCCTACTCAAAGATCGAGAAAACTTGTACCGCCTTGGTATGGGTAGTCGGAAACCGAAACACTACATGCGCCGCATTCTGCTCCCGGTCTCCAAAGTGGACCCCGTCCGATATCTCTTTGACAAGCCATCTCTGTCAATGCGGCTAGCCAAGTGGTCATTCTTCCCGGCCGAGTTCGACATCAAGTACATGGTCGAAAATCAACAAAGGGCAGAGTAATGGCAGATCACCGGCCGACTTCCCAAGCAATGAACCTAAGGGTCCCGATCCGCAATTTCCTGGACGACGGAATCTTTTCACTTGACAACGCAAACCGCCGGCAACTCTTCTTCGATGGGGCAGCCAACAAGAAGGGGAATGGTATTGGAATGCTCCTTGTCGATCCCAAGGACGAGCATACTCCCATAGCCATCAAGTCAATTTTGAAGCAACCAACAATGCAAACAGTAATACGAAGCCCGTGCAAATGTTTGGAAGCCGCCTCGAGCGCAACATCTCGTAGCCGGATGTATATGGAGACTCAAAGCATTGATCATCAATCAAGTGTCCAACAAATGGAAGACGGTAGATTCTCGCCTTCGAAGTACCACGCGTACATGGAGGAGCTCATTGCTCGCTCAAGGACATCTCTTTTCACTATTTGCCAAGAGACAGAAACCGCCGCGACGCCCGGCAACCTCGCCTCTCTTGTCGAAATTCCCGATGGGAAAGCAAGAAACCCCTCGTAATAGGTAGACGGAAACACCCGCCTATTGCTGTGAGATCGAAAAAGAAAAAGAAACGATCGACGAACCCCGGTACAATCGTATTTACCAAGCACTCCAAAGCGGAGAAGCTTCCTTCACAAATGAAGATGGAAAATACAAAGAAGGGATCAAAGCCAAAACATGATGGCATTAAAACGCCCGGCATCCCACTTCGTCATTCTCGGGGGTATGTTGTACAAGAAGCGCCACCAAGGGCCACTCCTTCGGTGTGTAAACAAAGAAAAGCGCCGAGCTAATGAACGAAGTTCACAACGGAACCTCGCGGTCCGCACATGAACGCCCGAGCATTGACACGTATCATTCTCCGTATGGGATACTATTGGATATCAATGGAAATGATCGCATCCGGCTCGTCCGAAGCCGCGACAAATGTCAACGGTTCTCCAACCTCAATCACATCCCACCTCACGAACTCTATTGCATGACTACGCCTACGGCCTTTCGCCACATGGGGAATCGACGTCATCGGCAAGATCACTCCTCCAGGGAGCAATGGTCACGAGTTCATTTTAGTCGCTAGCCGACTACTTCACCAAATGGGTAGAAGCCGCATCGTACAAGGTACTGAATTCTAAGAAGGTGGCCGAGTTCATCCGAGAGAACATCATGTGCCGATACGGAGTGCCCAACGAGATCATCTCCGACAATGGGACTCACTTCGAAGGAGATTGTGACCAACTACCGACCGACCCGTAGTCACACGTCACAAGTCTTCTCCTTACGTACCACAAACCAATGGTGCAAGAGAGGCAACCAACAAAACTCTCGCCATGATAATCGAAAGATGACCACCGCAGGCTCGGACCGGCCCGAAAAGCTACATCTAGCCCTCTCGGGGATACCGAACATCGCCGAACCGCCACAGGGGAGACTCCGTTCGCGCTTACCTACGGAATGGAAGCGATGTTGCCCGTGGAATTGGAAATTCCATCCCTCCGAGTCCTCTTGGAAAACGGGATCAATGAAGTCGAATGGCTACAGAGCCATCACGACGAACTTGCTCTACTCGACGAGCGCAGATTGAAAGCCATGGAACACACTCGAGCCTACCAGAGCAGAATGGCCCGAGCATTCGACAAGAAAGTCAAGATCCGAGACATCAGAGAAGGCGACTTGGTGCTAAAGGAAAAGCCTCCTACGCAGACCAATCCCCTCGGAAAGTGGGAGCCTACCTGGATAGGACCGTTCGTGGTACAAAGAATCTTCTCCGGAGGAGCCATGAAGCTAGCAGACTTGGACGGAAACCCTTTCGTTAACCCCGTGAACGGAAGCAAGCTCCGCAGATACTTCGTTTGAGGAAGAGCACGAGTCAACTCTCCTTCCCCATACACCGCCCCCTCAGTAAATTAAAGTGCTAAAAGAGTAATACCCAACTGGATACATTCCCGCTAATGATCCAGGTAAAAGACAGGGTCGCACTTCTTTTGTCTTTGTTTTTCTCAAATTCACCTAAAGTGTCGAACTACGGTGACCCGAGCCCCTTAGTCCAATTGTAAAAGGGGAACGTAGGCAGCCATCATTGGTTTGGTCTAAAAAAATACAATAAGCATCAATTGCTTCGTGTTTCGAAAAACTCTTTCCATTTAACCTACAAATTCATAACGGTTAAAACATTCTTTGATGAGTTCAAGCACCTGGCCAACTCTCGACTCGCTACACGCTAGCAAAACTACAATAAAACATTAATCAATTAATGTGTCTCGCAATGACAATGGGTGGATACTCTGGACAAAGAAGGTCAACCTAGTTTCCCGTACTAGGTCCTTCATCCTTCTTCCCCTTCCCTTTTCCCCGCGAGTGTTCTTCACCTTCGCAGAAATATTCCTAGGCCTTCTACTCCGGCTCGTGGACTCTTCCCGACGCCTCCGTCAAGCCCGCGGCCGTCAACGCAGCTCTCTCTTCTAGCTCGTCTCGAGCCGCCTCGCTTCGAGCCATCATCACAGGCTTTGATTGGCCTCCCGATCAAGCACTTGCCTCATAATCGCCCATGGCATCGCGCACGATTCCTGTGGTTAGCCCTTGCTTCGTCCTCCTCAAGGTCGAGCCGTCCAGGTGATCGCACCCAACAGCCACTCCGTCTCCACAAGATAGCCATCTCGTGTCTCCCCTATACACTCTTCGTACTGCTCGTATACGCGGGCCGACAGAGTGCCTTCTCTCCGGTGAAAGAGAACCCCGTAGAAAGGACGCGTATTGCCACCACCGGTGATCGCAATAGCGTCGAAGGATCTTCCATCCGCAAAGATCCCACCTCAAAGGTAGCAAAGATAACTCGATCGGGCCAATGGCATCTCGCTTCCACTGCATCGTCGCAGTAACCAATGATGGAATATAGAAAGACGTCCGAGACAGCCCCGCACTCGACGATCACCGCACCCTCCCGAGTGGTCCCGCAAGTCTCAGAATCTCCAATGGGGAACCCACCATCGCAAATGATGCGTGCAAAGTCTCGGCCATCCGCAGCTCCAGCCACCCTGATCGCCCCTATCACCAGAGGACGCCGCGAGAGAAGGACCAAGCGTCACAAGGACATTGGCACCTCGTGCATCATCTCGCAGCCTCTCCCTCAACCACACGGTAAGCATAGGGCCGGGACTCCCTCCCCACATGTATCGGCCACCGGTCGCCATCCGACTCTATGCCTGTGAACGTCTCGCCCAAGACCGGCGGCATGATGTCTCCCCCACTCCGACACTACCTCACCAGGTCCAGACGCCGTGATGGCACACACCTGCAGACGTGAATGTGAACGCAGTAGCAATCGCGCACAGCAAACGCGTCCCACGAAAAGACGCTCCTCGCCTCCGGCAAATCTTTCGGGCGCCCGAAATGTCAACATAATCGTATCCTCAGACAAGATCCCGTATACTTCTCCAAATGAGATACCAAACAAAGACACTAGCTTCTCAACAAAGTGGCCATGCCACCAAAGATACGGAAGAACTAGCCGTTCCGCCTCAGTGTCCTCCTGCACGGCCCGAAATCTTCAAACGTAGGAGTGACTTCGTTGTACGAAAAGCCGTACACATTCCTCCGTACGTCCTGTAACCGAGCCGCGGCTCTCAAAAGATCCCACCGGCATGAGCTCCTTCAAAGCCCAAACAGATTTAATCCCGTAAAAGCCTTCGAAAAACCTTTTGTTCTCGCCTCGTGTGGTTCCGTACCCACGACCGAAAGTTGTCCAAATATCGCTCTTGCATCCGAGACGATAACTTGGGAAAGCGAGCCATGTCGTAAAATGAAGGGAACCTTAAGAAATGGAAAGGAATTCACTCGTATGAACAAAAACTATGCGTTAGCTTAAACAATTGCAAAGCCGAAACCGCAATTTAAAGAACTGAAATTCACTCCAAGTCCTACGGATTCTCCTCGCAGCTTGACTTTGTCAACTCTGGGCAGCCTAAATGCCCCTAAATTGGAAACATTTCCAAGCAACTCCTCGCGTTCACCTTTGAGAAATCTCGCGTGCCGCCCATGGTTTCATGCAACAAATATCGCATCCCTTCCGCCCTGGGCTCGTGCAACAAAGGCAAAAAATTAATAATTAGTGCATACATGCTTAAGTTTTGACCCGTTCAATTTTTAATGCATTTCTCATTTTATTTATTTTTGATTAACCTACTTCCTTATTTGCCAAAAATAATGTAAGGTGATCACGTAATAAATATGCGAAGTACGAGTTCCGCCCCACGGACGCCTTTTGCAAATACAGCTTCAAATCAA
Source organism: Adenophora triphylla var. japonica (assembly GCA_022495995.1). Classification (NCBI taxonomy): domain Eukaryota; kingdom Viridiplantae; phylum Streptophyta; class Magnoliopsida; order Asterales; family Campanulaceae; genus Adenophora; species Adenophora triphylla. Next base: position 559 of record JAFEMH010007153.1, on the reverse strand, counting down.
AATTTGTTCCCGACAAATACATGCATTTTGTCTAAACAAAGCAAGAAAGAAAGAAAGCAAGAAAAGTAGGACTACTCGAGTCCCGCTCGTCATCCGTACACTCGACGCATCGCTCGCGCCGCCGGATCCGTCGCAAACAGAACTCGCCAAACTCCTCCATCCGGGAATAGGCGAAGGGCCTCTCGAGTACGCGAACTCGAGGACTCCTCACTTCGCGCGCCGAGTGCGCGTACAGAAGAGAGCTCCAAATCCACCTGCGTTCCAGCCCGCGAACCGGCCGAACCCACAGTGTAAAGTCCTCCCCACCTACTCGTGGAGCAAAGCGGGCCGAATCTCTCGGCTTCTAGACGGCCCCCGATCACGGACGTCCACGCTTCTCCCGGGAACCGCACCGCATGAACTCCCACGAGCCTCCTGGCGTGGCGGACCACCCGTCCACCTGACCTTTCGTGGCGTCGTCATTGTACGTACGGCCGATACTGCTTGAACCAGGAAAGTCATCGTAAAGCAAGCGTAGCAAGTACGGATGCAACATTTGGTGCGTAATGCTACTATCAAA
>JAFEMH010007152.1:72500-100090 GCA_022495995.1 Adenophora triphylla var. japonica | reverse complement strand
GAAGGCCAAGAGGATGAAGACTCTGGGGATCGCCGAGGTCATAGTGGAGCTATGGCATCGGATGCCCGATATTTCAGTGGGCGGTAGGCCGAGTCCCCTGAGGTTGGTTTACGCTTCGGCCTAGGCGTGTCTGCTGAGAACTCCGCTTGTTGTCTTCCACACGAGGAAGAACAAGAGCGTCTTCCCGGGGTTTATCCGAGCACAGGGATACCACCCACACCTTCCACCTCGAGCCAAGGCGAGGTGACAGTTGACGCCCACCGATTTTGCCGCTATTACACGGCTCTCTCCTTCAAAGGGGAGCCTATGAGGGCGAGAGACATGATCTCCGATGATGTGGCCGACCGAGCCGCCGGGCTTTGGAGCCTCGCCCTCGCAGGGCTCGGGGATGTCAGACAGAGCCGACGTGGGAGATGAGGTGATCACGGGCCGCATTGGGCCTCTACATCCGGGGTACCGGCACAGTGACAATGCCGGAGCAGCTGGCGCGCTCCTTCTTGTGGTATGCGTACCGTCCGAGACTTTGTTCTCGAACCACGCGACCGCAATCCTTTGCTCGCTGGAGAGCTTCGACTCGATCTCGGGATAGTGGTCTCAAGCGAGCATTAAGCTTGGGGCGATGTGCAAAGCCGGGCCGAGCTCTACTTCTCCTTGGACCGGCTTAATGCAGGGCGCGCCGCGTTGGCCCGTTTTGACTTTGCTGTTGGAGGTATGAGTTTATATGCCGTTTTTGATTTAAAGCAACTTGTCTTTTTCTCCTGTTGTCTTTTGCACCGAGTTTCCTTCTCTCGTTTTTGTCACAGTGTGTGGTTTTATGAGGTTTTCCAAGAGCTTCCCGTGGGATAGGGATCCCGGAGCCGCTGGGCTGCGCACCCCGCTACGCCGGGATGGGCTCGCACGGCGATGGAAGAGGAGGACCAAACACTGGGAAGCTCACCATCGCCACTGGGATGTGCAGAGCGTTTTGGAGCGGGATAGCCGTGAGGGGTTCGCTCTCGTTCCTCGTGGGCTCTGTATGAGGGAGATGAGTTCGAGGGGGGCTCCCGAGGCGACGCCGCGCAAGATGCCGCGAGGCTTGACTTGTGACGCCATGTACCCGGGGAGCGAGTCTTCTTCGGGCAAAGATGTGGCCTCCGGTGTGTGCTCTCCCGCGGTTCCGAGGGACCCTCCCTTTCGGGGATGCTTCGATTCCCCCGGTGACATGGACGTGTTCGACTTCGAGAGGTACCTTGACAGGCTCAGGCGCGCATAAGCGAGGAGTTCATCTCATATTTTACGGAGAGGAGTACGGTGGCCTTCTGCGAGGAGTGAAGCGCCGAGGACGCCCTGTGCACCGGCGCGGAGAGAGAGAGGCCGGCCCGCAGCTCCCCTGCAGGTTCCCGACGCCGGGACCGGATTTCTACGTACGTCCGCGGGGACTGGACTCGAGGGAGGAGGGTGGCTCGCACTGCTCCTGAGCAGTGCTCCCCGCCGCATACAGAGCGGACCCCGACAGATCGCGAGTGTGGCCGACTCTTTCCATCTTGGCATCTTTCCGTTTTTTCTCTTTTTGTTGTTGAGTATAACTCGTATTTGATGAGCGTTTGCCTTCGCTTGTTGTCGGGTGCAGGTCTCCTGGAGAGCCTCACGATATGCCGACTCGCTAAGAGCGTGGCGATGCGCTCGCTTCGCTAAGAAGATGGCGCCGAAGGTGTCCTCTCTGCCGTCCTCGCGCCGTGTGCCGGCGTACGAAGCCTATGCTCTTCGGGAGAAGCATTCTCGTGGACGTTCCTTCCGCCTAGTGAGCCGAGCCTGAGCCGCAGCCAGAGGGGCCTTCGAGGGGGCGGTATAGTATGGATGCTGACGTCTTCGGGGAGCCGCAGGCCTTCTTGAGGAGAGCAGCCCTTTATCGGGCTCCATGCCTCCGACACAAAAGATGTGGCAGGGTTCCTCGTAGCCTTCTTTTCTTTGATCCTTTCTTGCCGGATTTGATCCTTTCCGAGTACTTCTCGTGGGAGCCTCAAAGGCGGGTGCTCTGGTATTCCGACGACGAGGATGTGACTCGGCGGCAGTTCCGCCGGGATGCCCGACTTTTCTTTGGAGGATCTTGGCGAGGAGTGATGATAATGAGGATTCCGAGTAGTATTCATTTCCGCTTTCCTCTTTTCATATCCCTCTCTTTTTTTTTTTTTTTTTTTTTTGTTTAGTTAAACAGATATTTTTGGGTACTGCATTAAAAACACATGTATTTGCATGGCAAACAAAGCAAACATTTATTTTAAGATGTAATGTCATTTATTTTTGTGATTCCCGGAATTGTCCTAGAAATTGTTGCTATTATTATTTTTATTTTCAGACATGCCACGTGAGCCGAGAGCTGCGTTTGTGGGTAAGTGTTTGGTTTGCCTGAAATGGCTTTGGCCGTTGCTTTGGACCGTTTCGGGAGCAAGGTTTTGCGCGAGGACAAATGGTTTTTGTAATCGCTTTCCTGGGAAATGGGTTCCTGTTTGCAAGGAGGTCCGCACGGACATTACTTAGCATGCAAAGAGTGGGGTCCGTACGGACCAACCTTGCTTTCGGGAAGGACATAAATGCTTTCCAAAGGCTCTCGGTTCTTCCTCATTTCCCCATTCGTGGTGTACCATTTTCGAGCTTTCTTCCTCATTTTTCTCTCTAGGAACCTCCATTTTTGCCATGGATTCTTCACAGTATGTCCCTAGAATTTTGCCGAGGCTTTTCAAGTGCAGAGAGGCAAGCACACTTCCTTGAGCAAGCTTGAAAACGTGGATGCGGCGCCGTATGAGGCATCGTAGACGGGCTTTCGAGGTAAGGTTTCGCTTTGCTCGGTTTTGGTCTTTTAAGGAGTCGGGTTCCCGATTGGGATTTGTTGCGGGCCGCCGCGGTTCTCGGGATGTTAGGAGGCACGTGTACTGCTTTCTCCTACAATGAAATGGTGCCCACTTTTGAAGATTTTCTGCTTTGATTGGAGGACCGGAGGTGGAGGCCATCTCGCTTCCTTTGGTCAGCGGTGCCGCGCGAGCGTGAAGCTTGCACTTTCTTCGTACTTCGTTGGAAGAAGTGCAGTGGCATGATCCTTGATTCGGGTCATATCGACATTTCCGAGCCGCCTGAGCGGTTCATGGCCGATGATGAGAGTGACGTCTCTTGGGATGTATTTGCCTTGCGCGTGATGGCGACGCTTTTTCCGGGTCGCCCCCTTGGCATTTGTGACGGCGCTTGCTAGATGTGGTAGGCACCGCAGAGCCGGAGAGGATATTGTCCCGTTGGTGCCGGGAGACTCTTCATGGTATCGACCGTCCGGCGACCGGGGATCGTTTTATGAGAGGGGAAGCCCCGCTTGCTTCACCTTGCGGCCGCGAGAGAGACTTCAGGCCATGCCCGAGGCTCCGACGTCGTTTAGCCCGTGGTCATTTGCTTCGCCGACCTCTTGTGTTGATATGGATCACCCGCCCGGGAGAGATGGGATGGCACAGCCTTGGTACGCATCGATCCGCCGGTGGGTTCCGCACCGGGAGGATTGAGACCAGTGAGGATCTTTGCAGAAGCGGTCCTACGTTGTCGAGTTCCGTGTTTGTCTCGGTCCTCCTTCTATATTCCGTCGCTTGTTTCCTGCCAGCTTGGGATGAAGCAGAGCCTTGGTTGGCCGGGATGACCTTGCTATCAAGCGGAGATAGCTTCCTCTTTGATGGCGCTTCAGTGTGCCTTCTTGTATTGTCTCGAGGGTATGGAAGTATTCCGCTTCCTCCCGTGGTACTCCTTAGACGTCGGGAGAGTGTCGTGTTGACGACTCGCATCCGGCCCGGTATGAGCAGCCGTGTCATGGCCCTGTGTGGTCTCGGAGAAAGCGTGCGTGTAGCGATTCTGGGACCCGGTTGCCGCAGCAGCTATTGCCTTAGGAGTGCCGAAGCTCGGTCCGACCTTTCGATGCGACGGGAGACGCTTTGTTTGACTACGAGACTAGAGTTTCGACTCGACCGACAGGAGAGGTCCTCTTTACGTACTCGCAGGAGGAGATCCGAGTCAAGCACGGCGAATGAAGCTCCCGAGAGCTACCGGGATTGTTTGACTCTACGGTGGAGGACCCCTGTGATCTCTGACTCGAGAGACGCAGAGTTGGTTCACGTGAGCGAAAGAAGACTCGCCGGGACGAGGGAAGAAAGGAAAGAATGGCGTAGGGGACAAGCGCAGATGGCGCGGAATGACCTCCTAAGTATCCATTCATCGTATTGCAAACACATTATTAGTTAAATGTATTAAGTCGTTTTTTAGCATGTCGTGAACTTGAGAGTAGACCGTGCTTGAACTCATCAAGAAATGTTGTAACCGTTAGTGATTTGTGATTTACTTTTAAAGCTTGGTCGAGACGCAAGATCTCTTGTTTTGCCTTTGCTTCGTTGTGCACTTTGTCGGTCCATCTGACTTTTCGTTGCATTCGCGACCGAAGGGCCTGGGCCCCGACGGCAATCCCCTTTGCCGAGGCTTTGTATTTGGCCGAGAGGTTGAATGCTCCCCGACAAGTCGTTTTGACGGTCTTTTTCGTAGCTTCCTTGCCTCTTGTTGGCGTCGGGCTCTTGACCTCAATTTCGCAGCCTTCGCTTGAGCTTCTTTTTATTGTTTTTTTTTTTTTGTGAGCCCTTGCTCGAGCTCTCTTTTTTTTTTTTTTTTTGAAGCGCGTGAGGGCGAAGACAAGCCCCCGGCTTGGAAGTAGACATGAGTCACTGCTTGATGCCGAGCGACCCTCGGATGTCCTTTCATGTTGCCGCCGGCCGCTTGACTTGGTCAAGGTGACCGCCGGGGCGTGTTCTGAAAAGTGCGGAGCTTGATGGAGGTCTTGATTGACATTCAAACTTTTGACTTTTTTGTGTATTTTTAGACCGGACCACCATTAAGGCCGCTCACGCCTCCTGACTCAGAGGGCTCAGTCTCGCGTAGTTCGACACTACACGTGGAGCTGCCAAGAGATGCACAGCTTGTTCTTCTTCAGGCGAAGTATCTCGCGAAGTTTGCTTCCGTTGACCGGATTCATGAAGGGATTGCCGTCTAGGTCCGTTAGCTTCATGGCGCTCCGGAGAAGATCTTTGAACCACGAAAGTGGCCGATCCATGTGGGTTCCCCATTTTCCCAAAGCTGGTTGGGTTCGAGCGGGAGGCTTTTCGAGTACAAGGTCACCTTCCCCGATGTCTCGGGATTTGACTTTCTTGTCGAAAGCTCTAGCCATCCCGCTTTGATAGGCTCTGGACAGTGTTCCATGGCCTTTAGTCGTCGCTCGTCTAGCGTGAGCCAATTCGTCATGTCGGCTTCCCGAGCCATTCGACTTCGTTGATGTCATTTTTCCAGAAAGACTCGGAGTGAGGGAATTTCTAGCTCGATGGGAAGGGGACCGCTTCCATCCCGTATGTCGTGGCAAATGGGGTTTCTCCCGTGGCCGTTTCCGACCGATGTGCGGTAGCCCCAAAGTGCAAGGTGCAGCTTCGGGCCAATCTCGTCCTCGGGTGGTCATTTTTCTGATGATCCGTTCGAGGGTTTTGTTTGCCGCTTCCACGGCGCCGTTTGTTTGTGGGCCGGTAGGGAGAAGATTTGTGACGCTGTGATCTTGAATTCAGCCAGCAGCCGTCGAATTCCCTTCGAAGTGTGAGCCGTTGTCCGATATGCACCTCATTTGGGATGCCGTATCGGCAGATGATGTTTTCCTTGAGGAAATGCGCGACCTTCTTGGAGGCGAGTACTTTGTAGGACTCGGCTTCGACCCATTTGGTGAAGTAGCCGATGGCTACTAAGATGAACTCGTGACCGTTGCCGCCCGGGCGGTGAGCGATTTTCCCGATGACGTCAATTCCCAAGTGGCAAAGGGCCAAGGCGTAGTCACGCAAAGAGAGATCGTGGGGTGGTAGATGATTGAGGTTGGAGAACCGTTGGCACTTGTCGCAGCTTTTCGGACAAAGTGGATGCAATCCGCTCCATGGAGATCCAAGAGTAGCCCATCCCGAGAATGATTTGCATCGTGGCTCGCATTCATGCGGGGACCGCAAGCCCCATTGGGACTTCTGCTCATGAACTTGTTCGCTTCTTGGCCGACGCAGCCGTAGAGCGGCCCATGGTAGCGTTTCTTGTATAACATGTCCCCGAGGATGACGAAGTGAGAGGCAAGGCGTTTGAGGGCCATGATGCTCTTTGGTTTTGACCCCTTCGTGTGTTGTCCTTCCTTGTTCATGAAGGTAGTTTCCCCGTTCTGAGGTATCGGAAGATCTGCTTCATGCTGAAATGGCGTCTGACTTGCGTCTCTTCGCTCTTCAAAGAATCTTGCAAATCGTTGTGATTAAAACCTTCTCAGCTTGGGCCCGGTTTTTCTCTCGTTTGACAACATGCTTAAATGTTTGCTTGATGCATTTATTTAATTAATGTGTTTGCCTTTTGTATAGATGAATTTAACCGTTTTGATTAGTTAATGTCATCATTTGTTAAAGATGCAATGAAATGGTTTTTTAGGAAGGTCGGACCTTTTATTGAAAGCGTGAAGATCGTACATTTGTTGATCAAAGATTCACAATCGTGGGCGTAAAGCCGTCAAAAGACACAAAAGATGTGAATACACGTACAACAAGACTCGAAGCTAGACTATAGGCGACGAGTGGATTGACCAAAGCTTCATTACTCCCGATGGCCGTAGCTCTAGAGGAGCGGTGCCGGTTTAGGTGGCCAATCTTCCCTCGTACGAGTCCCGGAAAGTAGCTTGCATGCGGTTCGATTTCAAACCGCATCGCAGAGGTTTTTGGCCGCTCCCCGATGATGTCCCTCCATTAGTGCCGCCACCACCCTGGGGGTTTTTGATGATAGAAGTCGCCGAGGGCTACTTCTAGGAGGCGAAGCATTCGCCGATTCTGAGTGGATTCTTGCCGATGTTGATCACTTTCATGTAATCCGCTTCTTTATCTCGGGATCTTTGCTTGGACGACGTTTACAATGTCCGATTCGAGCGGACATGCTATATCTCCTTCCCCGATTAAGCCTGGGAGGAGGTTGCGCATTGCTCGTCCAAGCTCTGACACCGGAATGTCAATTGAACTAAGCCGCGATGGCCGTCCCCGTAAGATCCGAGAGTGTCGGCGAGGGTTGTCTTGCACGGAGGATCGGTGGATGCAGCCAAGCTTGCAAGAGGGTTTTCGGCGAAGTAAGTGGTCTACTCCTCGATCAATCTCCATTAGGGCATCCATCTCTTGATCCTCTCTCAAGCATTCTTTCACGCCGCATATATCGTAAAGTTGTCATCCCGACCCATGAAGTTCTTCAATTTCCACTGTCATGCGGGCTGTAGAGCGCGGATGTAAGGATCCACTTCGTAGCGGGACAGGGTAGGAGAATCATCTCGGGGAAGAGTATTCGGTCATGTCGGGACCTTCTTCCGGGTCATAGCTTGCCGCCAAGCACTTGCCATCGCATCGCTTCCGCGGATCACTTCGATCGCTTCCGTTGGCATTGATGAATTTCACGCATTGGTGAAGAGTAGATGATACCGCTTTCATCCGATGTATCCAAGGCCGTCCCAACAAAGCGTAGAAGGTGGGTTTGATTTCCACGACTTGGAACTCTACCGACTCAGCTTGTACGTCGAATTGATCTCAAACTTGATGACTCCTACGATTGATCGTGCTGGAGTCGTAGGCTCGGATTACCCGAGGTGAAGGCCTTATCGAGAGAACGGTCGATGTGGAGTCGTTTCAATGTGCTTAAAGCGATGATGTTGATCGCGGAGCCGTTATCAATCAAGACGTTCGGGAGGAAGAACATCTCTATCTTTACAGGACGAGGAGGGCTTCACAGGCCGATTCCTCACATATTGGCAAGTCATCGTCTCGCGAAGGCTAAACCGCTTCCCGTGCTACCGCTGGACTCCGCCTTCGTCTGGGAACGTCTCGATCCAACCATTTGTATGCCTCTGGGCCGGGGCAAAGATCGTAGGGGAGACAGCTGCCCTGGGCGTTCTTGTCGGAATTCCCTGGCCACGAGACCTTTTGACTCTTGTTTCACGCTCCTGGCCATGGCGAGACAAAGATGCCGACGGTCTCGGAAATTGCAGGAGTCTCGCTCTCGCCGGGGATTTCGTCAATGGCTATTGAGTTTACCCCGTCTGTTCGGGAATGGATTTCCAATGGTATCGGGACCACGGGGGCGTTCCAATTTTCCTCCTCAATGAGCCCCCGAATCACCCGCTTGAGTACGAAGCTAAATTGTCGGTGGTGTGGCCGGGTAGTTATGGAAGGCGCAAAGTGCTTGCTCATATCCATGTTGGGTTTGAGGGTCTTCGGTTGGAAATTCTCGAGTGGTTTGAGAAGATTTCGCTTCACCAAGGCTTCAAATACTTGACCCAAGGGCATTTCCAGGTTATCAAAATGCCGGAACCGTGGAAGCGAGGGGGTTGCTATTCTTTGGGGCCGCCCGATCGCGGTTTACTTGAGCTCCGTTCCGAATGTAGTGCACTGCTCCTGGCCGCTTTCCTTTCCTTTGGGCAGAGTCAAGCTGCTGTGTTTGTTCGATAGCGGTAAGACGAGGCAGGGGTCATTGCCTTTTGAAGACTCGTGAGTCTTTTCAAACTTTGTCCCAAGGCGCTGACCATGGCACGGAGATCCGGATAGAAATGGTGGTCGATCAAAGTCCTCAAAGATGGTTTGAGGCGTGAATGGAAGATGTCCATCTCGTTTCTTCTTTGGAAAGGATCCATTATCTCGCTTAGCTTCCAGCCTCCATCTTTTGTAGAATTCGCCCACCGGTTCGTCATCCTTTTGTTCGCGGCTTGCAGTGTCATGGCGGTTTGTTTCCCATTCAAGATTGGCGCGGTACTTCTCCAGAAGATTTCACCGATTCGATCCCACGTGGAGCGGTTTTCCGCCTTCACATCGAGGAACCACCTTAGTGCCGTGGATTTGAGGGAATGCCGAAAATGATCTCGCCATCTGTTGAGGGGTTGCCCTTTGGCTCTCATACCTGTGACGTAGGTGTCGATGTGGGTTTTTGGGCATTCTGTTCACAAACTTTTTCCATTTCCGGCATCCCGAACTTTGGAGGGAGAGGGACCACTTTGTTCGGATCGGTAGGCAGTGAGGGAGTCCTTCCGAGAACTAGCTAGCTTGGCTTGCATGTCTTTCTCATTTGTTCGATCAACCAAGCCATGTGAGGGTCACTGCCCGAGGCGGGTTACCGTTTTCTGTGGACGGAAACCGAAGATGGAGGTGGATTGGCGATGGATCGCCATTCGGGAGTCTTGGGAGGTAGTTGAGTGTATACCAACCCATACCCCGGGGTGTCAAGTTGAGGGGCGTGATTGCCCGGTCCGCTAAGGGTCAGTGCTTGGGAACTGGGGAAACGATTCGTTAGCCCCAATCGCGTACTCAGCTGTGGCAAACTTGAGATGCCTGGATATCCGCCTGATGCCCGTCCCCGGTAAGAATGGGACTTTTGATTGTGGTTGCGAGGCTCGTATAGAGGCAAAGGATTGAATCGGGGATACCGAGATGCATTGGGATTCGCGGAGCAGCACGTATGTGCGTGCCGTTGGTACCGAGCTTGATGTGCGTGAGCCGGAAACCGACTGATCCGAGGCGGGCATGCCTGAGCCAGCTGACCACGCCCGAGGGAGCTTTGAGCGAGAGCCGCTGCGTTGCCGGGATCTCGTAGCTTGGCGGAGGCGGGACCCGCCGATAGCTTTGAGAAACCTGGGGAGCCGGTATATCTTCGTCCTCTATGAGAACAAAGGTTCCGTCGGCTGGGGAACCGCAACTGCTCGAAGACGCAAGGTGTCGACGATCCAGCTTGCCGTTCTTCTTGGCGCTTCTTGACGGCTTCAAGGCTCGCAGCACCTCCTCCATTGTCCGGAGATTCCTTAGTGGCGGGGTTCCGTTTCCCTCACCGTTATCCGTCGATCCCGCCATGGGGGAGTATTGGACGGTGCGGACCGTTGAACTGGAAGGGCCATCGGACCTTGTGACCTCAATACCGAAAAGGCGGCTTCCAGTGATTCTCAACCACTCGGTTCGGGAGGGGGCGACGGGCAAGGTTTAGACACGGAATGGCCTAACGGGATAAAAGGGGGAAAGCTCACGTGGCATGCGGTTTCCGTTTCTTTTATTTTCTTCGATCGATTTTTTTTTGTTGTTTTAATTTACTTAAAACATGTTTTCTCGTAAGCCTAGGTAGGTTGGAAAAGATTGCTCTTCTTTTCGCAACTATGCTAGATCCCGGGTCAGTGGAGACCATCTCGCGCGGCTATAAGCCCTCGTTTTGCACCCGTATTTCGACATCCCAGGGTGGACAGCCTGTGCGAGGGTCCTATAGTGCAAGCGGTTTCCACCGGCCTAAAAGAAAAATCGAACCTAAGGACCGAGCCTCGTCATGTTCGCTTTTGATGCGTTAGCCATGTGAATCGTGAACCGAGCCGGCCACCGAGTCAAGATCGTGTCAAGAGTTCGCATGACCTCTCTTTACCTTGCTTGCGCAAGGGATCTCGTGACGTTAGGGCGTTGGCCGGGTCATATCGTCATGGCCGACGTATCAAAGGCGTGATGACATGGTGTCATGCAAGCATGGATGTATATCCTGGACTAACATCGTCCTGGGTGTAGCTTCGAAATCAAGATCAGTCAAGATTTTAGCATGACCTTTTATCGCTTGCTTGCGCAAGGGATCTTGAGTTCCGAGCCTTGACTCGAAAAATGGCCGGCATGGTATATGTATCCAGCCGTATGACACGAACCGGGTAAAACCAACCGAGTCCGGACAGAAAGTGTGACTCAAGACTCAAACGTGTGGTCGACGCTGCTAGGATGGGATATTTGGAATGATCCCGTGCGCGCCCAAGAGGCCTAGAAGACCAAACGGATCGCAACCGAGACCACTCCGGGTTAAGGGTTGTAGTGTGCAGTGTATCCGAGGCAAGCAGGCGCATAAAGTGTGCGGTGTAACCGAGGCAAAGCCACAGTGAGTAGAGTGCGGTGTAACCGAGGCAAGAAGGTGCGGCAGAAGTGTGCGGTCTCTAAAATTCTTTTTTCCGAGTAAAACAGAAGTTTTTGAAGAATTTTAAATGTATGCACGTATGTATATTGATGCATTTTTTTTGTATTTTTATTTTTTTTGTAAAATAAAACGAAGCACGTGCACACACACACAAGCTTAAAGGAAGGGGTAAAATGAAAGTTTGACCCTCATCATCGTTTTAAAAATCTTTTTGTTTTGTTTAAAAGTTTTTAAAACAAAATTTCCCCAATGGAGTCGCCAACCGAAATAGCTCCGGATCCGAGAAAGGCCTCGCGGCCCGGCATCCGGCCTTTCGCGTGAGGTGTCTCGCCGTTTTGCTTTCGCATTTTGTAGAGTCGCCACGCCGTTTTTATTAAGCCCAAAACATTGAAAAGGGCATCAGCTTTAAAGATAAATTTTTAAACCGTTTTTGTGTGATGAGATTTTGAGTTCGGAGGTCGATGACTCCTCGGGAAGAGAATATTAGAATATTAGAGCTCACCCGAGTAGCCTCGTAAAACGAGTCTTTCTGGATACCCCTAATATCCTTTAAATGTCAGGTGTGTGTGTGTGTGCTTTTAAAAATGCATGTCTGTATCGGATGTCTACATTGTATTGAAATGTATTGAAATAGAATAGGAAGGAAGCCTTACCAATGTTGGTTCGTGTCTCTGTCTTCCGCAGGGGAATAGTGTTTGAGGCCTGAGTAGCGTTCCGGCTTGAGCTCTGGGATGCCGGTTGTCCGGCGGACAGAGTTTCGGGCGTGAGCTGAGGTCAGCAGGCCGCGTCTCGGCGCAGGTTCTGGCGTGCGTGGGGATCGTCGGGACCGCCGGGCGCAGGTTCGCGTGCGTTGGAATCGCTGGTCGATTCGGCAGAGGTTCGGCGTGCTTGGAATCGTTCCGCTTGGATTCGCAGAGGTTCGGCAAGGTTTGGGATCGCCGGTTTGACTCCTGGAAAAGAGCCGGACACCGTGGGAAAGACTGTGCAAGGCCTCTGAGTACCACGAGGGGCCTGTGAGTACCTCGAGAGCTGCCTCTGGCAGCGGCGGGAGCGTCTCGGGAGCGCTCTGGAGAGGCTTCTGAGCACCTCGAGGGGGCTCGGAAGGCCTCGGAAGGATCCGAAGGGGCCGGGAATGCCTCGAAAGGTCTTAGAAGGGGAGCCAAGGCTTAGGGAGGAAGAGAGAAGTGGGAGGTGTGAAAAATGAGGAGGGGGGAGCCCTCTATTTATAGTAAAAATTTCGAGCAAAGAGGTCCGTACGGACCTTCTTGGTTATCCGTAATTTTGGATTTCGATTTGAGGGAATCCTGCAATGATGGAGAATATTTGGGAATGATGATGTTCCCGAGCAATAAGGTCCGTAATGACCATCTTGCATGCAAAGAGGTCCGTCCGTACGGACCAACTCGCATGGAAGTAATCATTTTCCCGGATTTGAGGGAATATTGTGGACTTTAAGGGATTTAGTAATCATTGAAACAAAGAGGTCCGTACGTGACCTTAATTGCTTTTCTCGATTTCCCGAAAATTCCCAAAAGGTCCTTTTTGTCCCTTTTATCCTGGAGAAGGCTCCTCCCTTGGTTTGTCTGGGGGTTCGAGAGGGTTTTGAGAGGGTTTTGAGTGAGAGAGGTCTCCGAGACTGCGTGGATGAGTCTGCGGTGTTTCCCGTGTGTTTGAAAGGGAGTGATCCAGATTGGGGTACTTACATGATAGCCTTTCGTTGAAGTATAACTGATTGGTTTCGTTCTTTCGGTCATCTTTCCTTAGTACCCGGAGAGATTCCGTATGAACTTGCTGAGCATTGTTCGCTCACCCCTTTTCTTATTTTTTTTTCTCCCAGGTAAGCGGTAGGAGAAGTTGATCGGTCGCAGGGATAGCGGCTTGAATCAGGGTTAGGGTTAGCGTTAATCATCACGTACTTAGCGAGCTAGTGGGTTGTACTAGCCGTTAAGGTTGAAAAACCGTTATTTTCCTCGTTTGAATTATGGTTAGACGTACTAGCCGTTAAGGTTTAAAGACAGTTATTTTCCTCGTTTGAATTATGGTTAGATGTACTAGCCGTTAAAGTATTTTGATTGGGAATTTTATTTATGAATGAAATTATGTTTATTAATGAAAAGTTAGGGACGTTACACCCTCAAGGTCAAGACCGCGTTCCTCTCATCCCATCCCAGTCAAGACCGAAGGGATCCTGACCGACAGCCTGGTGATCGCAGGAGTTATGACCGTCACATCCGTGCCCGCGTCAAATACCATTTGACCGCGCCTAAGATGTTGACCGCGGTCTCATACCAGACTCCCGGTTATCTCACCAGACTCCCGGTTAATACCAAAGCTTATTGACCAAGTTTACTTACTGGCTCTGACAGTATAGTAACCGGCTCACTCCCATCACATTTAATGCGACTCAGTCAGGTGCCTACTATTGCATTTAATGCGCCGCACCGAATACACGACTCGTGTCCACATCAACGACATCCCCTCTGACAGTGAATCTTCCTTCCCTGACAGAGCCAATCAGATGCGGACACATGTATCCGGTCAAAGACTAAAGTACCCTTTAGGGCTGACCTCATGGCTTACGTCAGCGAGCAGCTCCCCATTGCCTATAAATAGAAGACCTTTGTCCCATTGGACAGGGTAAGTGCCAAATCTATATTGTAAGCCATATTGCTCAAACCCTAAACACACACACACACACATTCAAGACATTTCAAGTCTTATTCTCTCAGTATTCTTACTCTCACACCCGAGGGCCTGAGTTGGATTAACATCCAACTTTGACCTTAACGGTGCTTCATTTCTGTGTTGTGTTCATAGGTACCGCACCATAAAAATATCCTGCCAGATATCCTACAACTGCTCTGACCCTGAAATCCTTGGCGTCATCAGTGGTTCCATTGCCGGGAATAATCATTAGTTTCTCGTAAATTTTTGTGTTAAAACACCCTTCGTGTTCTAAACACTCGCTGTCAAAAAGCCTTTCTTTGTCAGCCATTTTTTCCAAAAATGTCTAAAACTCTTGAAAATGCCGGTCATTTGACCATCAATGAGGGTGACCAGACGTCCCCTTCCAATATTAACCCTGATAGACCAAACACCTCCGTTTTTCTTAGAATGGGGGCCCGTTCTCAAAGTCTAAATAGCCTCTCCCCTGCTCAAAAGGGTTTGAAAAGGCTGACGGAGGAAGCTAGAGCCGAGAAAGCCCTCTTACTCACTGGCCCAAAAACTCCTTTAAAAGCCCCTATCACCTCCCCAAATACTCCTCTCACTCCCGAGTTGATCCTCAAGAGGCACGAAACCCTGGCCGCTAGGTCCAAACTGGTTGCTGAGGCCATGTCCATCAATGACGCTCAGTTAGATTTGGTCAAGCTAGAGGCAAATGGAGGAATGCCCCTCCCCGTAGGGTCCCATAGGTTCTCCCAACTAACCCCCGCTAACTCGCTTGCTAGTCAGGCTAGGGGGCAAAACGGGCAGAACCAACTCTCAACCGCGGCCAGGTAGCAAGAACGTGGTAGAAGTTTATGATAGCGAGGAGATAGGGGAGGAGGCTCAGTCCAATCCCCGCGTAAAGTCCAAAGCCAAACCCGTGGCTTACGCCAGGGAGAAGGCCGTGACTCTGCGTGCCAAGAGGCCAAGGGTAGATGACCAGAACCCAAATTTTGTTAAGTTCATGCACGAGATGTGGGAATCTTACCAGAAAACGGCCCAAAGGTGTGGCCGCACCATGGATGCCTTCAGTGACAAGATTGCCCGGTCACCCATTCAGAAGGGGAAACCCCCAGATGGAAACATATGATGGCTCGAAAAATGCCAAGAGCCATATGGGGCGGTTTGAAGGGCAGATGGCCCTATTCTCTTCAGATGAGGCGGTGATGTGCAAGGCCTTGGCCGCAACATTCACGGGCAAGACACTGTCTTGGATGCTGGCCCTCAAGCCAAAGTCCCTCAAGACCTACAATCAGTTCAGGCACCTCTTCCTGAACGCATTTGATGGGGCAGGCGAGCCCGCAAGGCCTAAGACAGACCTGGTCCGAGTCAAGCAAGCACCGACGGAGACCACGAAAAGCTACATCTCTCAGTTCAGAAAGACGAGCAAGCAAATTGTAGATTTGGAAGAGGGTGACATCAGGCTTTGTTTCGAAGGCGGTCTCTCCTCCTCGTTCTTGAAAATGAACTTTGCCTCCAACAGGCCTAAGAGTGTGGAGGAGATGTACGAGCGAGCATATGCTATTGCCTCGGTCGAGGAGCCAAATGAGGCCGCTCCCCGTGCACCCGCAAAGGAAAGAATCAGCCAGGTCCAGGAGACTGGCCAGGGATCTGCCCGCGGCAATAATCAAGGCAAGAATCGTAGCCATGGGACAGACAAGATCCGACTATAACGGAGGAGGCAGTTTTCACTCCCATCAATGATTCATGAGCAGTTATCATGAGGACCATGGAACTTCCCCCTCCTCCCCCCATAGGCCAAAAGCCGAATGAGAGGAGCCGGGCTAAATTCTGTGAGTTTCACAATGACCACGGTCACAATACTGAGGACTGCTTCCGGCTGAAACGGATCATTCAGCAAAAAACAACGACAGGGAGCTGACTAAATGGATTAGGGGCCATAATAATGCCAACAACAATAATAATCCCCCGCGGGCACGAGCACTACGTGGCCCCGACAGAAAGGAGAGAGACAACGACGACGATGAGTTGGGTGATTATGAGATCAACTTCAATGGGGAGGAGCCCCCATACAACCAACAGCTCTCCCTCCAGATTCGAACCTTGGAGAAAGTTTTCTTGATCCCCCCATGGCTCCGAAAGAAGAGCAAGAAATTGGGTTCAAAATGAGTGAACTTGCCTCCTCCCTTTTTAGCTCTACTCAACCCCTCACCCTCCGCATGAAAATCAATCGAGCAAACATCGGCCGAGTTTTGATTGACATAGGTGCGGCTAGAGACATCCTCTACTACCATACTCTAGTAGGAATGAGGATAACCGAGGCTAACCTGACTCCTTATGTCGGTATGCTCGAGGGGTTCACTAATCACGCCGTCGGGGTAAAGGGGACGATAGAATTTGAAGTAACTATTGGGGAAAACCCCATGCAGAAGTCAGCCAAAATCACTTTTATGGTGGTTGATCTTCCTTCCCAATACAATGCCATACTCGACGTAACTGCTCAGGCCGAATTGGGAATAGTTGCTTCCGTTCCCCACCAAAGGGTAAAATTTAACACCCCGGGCGGAGTTGCCACAATAAAAAACCAGCCCGGGAGATTCATCTGAGCACTAGAGGAGAAGAGAAAGGCGGATAAAGGCCAGACGTCCTGGCCGCAGAAAGAGGGCAAGGATAAACAAAGAGAGGGTAAAGCCAAAGATATTATTCCGGCACCCATACCAATTGGCATGCTTTCTTTCCATTCCACGAAGGTGGAGCTCAAGACGAGCAGAAAGGCCAAGAATTTGGCCCCCGTTGAAGGAGGATATATTGATAGGGGAATTGAGGGAAAGATAGACCGAGAGGTCATATATTCCATGGCCGCACTGCCCGAGGCACGGGCCAACCCCCCAGCCATTGTGATAGACTCCCTGCACAACCGTGAAATCATCGACCTCAAGCCTAACGGCGAGCTCGAGGAAGTGGTAATTAACTTCCACTACCCTGAGCAAACTGTTAAGGTTGGGCTGGAAATTCACCCAGAGGAGAGGAGGTTCTTGATCGAATTCCTCCGAAAAAATTGTGATGTGTTCGCTTGGAG
This sequence comes from Adenophora triphylla var. japonica, assembly GCA_022495995.1. Classification (NCBI taxonomy): domain Eukaryota; kingdom Viridiplantae; phylum Streptophyta; class Magnoliopsida; order Asterales; family Campanulaceae; genus Adenophora; species Adenophora triphylla. Next base: position 83,340 of record JAFEMH010007152.1, on the reverse strand, counting down.
GGTGGAGGACTTGCAAGGAATTAGCGAGGACGTGATCCTCCACAAAATTAATGATGACCAATCCTTCAAGAACATTCATCAGAAATCAAGATACTTCTCTCCGGACAAGGAGATAGCGATCAAAGAAGAGGTGGAGAAGCTGCTTAAGGCGGGGATAATTGAAGAGATTTCTTATCCTAAGTAGCTAGCAAACGTGGTCATGGTAAAAAAGGCCAATGATAAATGGAGGATGTGCATTGATTTCACAGACCTCAACAAAGCATGCCCCAAAGATTGCTTCCCTCTTCCTCGCATAGATCGATTGGTAGACTCGATAGCCTGACACAGAGTCCTAAGCTTCCTTGATGCATATTCCGGCTATCATCAGATCAAAATGGGTCCCGAAGACGTCCCCTTCGTAGCTTTCATCGCTGCGGGCAAGACATATTGTTATACAATGATGCCCTTTGGGCTGAAAAATGCAGGAGCCACCTACCAACGGATGGAGAATATCGTCTTTAAAGACTAATTGGGCAAAAAACTTGAGGCCTACATTGATGATATGATCATAAAGAGAAGAGAAAACTCCCATGAGCTCAACGTGGAGGAAACTTTCTCTAACTTGCGCCGCAACAACATGAAACTGAACCCCCTAAAATGTGCATTTGGGGTCAAGGCGGGCAAGTTTCTCGAATTCATGGTCAATCAGCGAGGAATTGAAGCTAATCCAGAAAAAATTCAAGCGCTGTTGGACATGAGACCTCCTGCCTGCGTAAAGGATGTGCAAAAGCTAAATGGGCGCATTACTTGTTGGTTTAGGAGTCCTAAACTACAAGGAAAAAGGGGCCTAAGTCGGAGGAGCTTTTGGTGAGATCAAAGGAGGATTCAAAACGGAGAAGGAGTCTGAGCATGGCTGGGAGGAGCGCGAGGCGGGCGCCTGGTCTGGCCGAGGCGGGCGCCTCAAGGGCCGAAGGTGTGGCCGAGGTCTGTCCTTCGCGAGGCGGCCGCATGGAAGGCTTGAGGCGGGCGCCTCAAGCTGGCCGAGGTTTTGGGCTTTGTTTTGTTTCCTTATTTGATTAGAACTCTTCTTAAATTAGATTTAGGGTTTCCTTGTAACTATATAAGCATAATTTCGGCCTAGAACACATTGTAGCAACATATTAGAGAGACTAATAACATATTGGCTTGGCAATTGCCCCCGGACGTAGTTCACGAGTTGGTGAATGAACCGGGTAAACAACTCTTGTGTTCTTGTGTGTGATTGTTTCTTTCTTGTACGTGTGGGTGTGTTAATTTCTTTGTGTTGATTGCAAACGGAGAGCACCAATTTCACAACAACTGGTATCAGAGCTTTGGTTCGGAGGATTCAAAATTTTTTCATTAGTTGATTAATTTTGAATCGTCGCGTTCTTGGGGATTTTGGTGAAGCAAGATGAAGAACTCAATCGAGAAATTCAGCGGTGTGAATTTCACGTTTTGGAAGACAAGGATTGAAGACTACCTTTATTGTAAGGATCTTCATAAGCCCTTGAAGGAGAAGCCCGAAGACATGTCACAAGGGGATTGGGAGACGTTGGATCGGAAGGCGTTAGGAGCGGTAAGGAGTGCCCTAACCGACGACGTTGCACTTTAACGCTATGGAGGCCAAGACAACGGTGGAGTTGCTACAAACGCCGTCGGACATGTATGAGAAGCCGTCGAATATCAATAAGGTGCATTTGATAAAGAGGTTTGCGAATGCGAAGATGTCGAGGGGCGCATGCCGGCAAGTCATATCGGCAATTTCAAAGGTATGCGGACCAATTGAAAAGTGTTGATATTACTTTCTCCGATGAAGTGCTAGCTTGTTTTCTTCTAAAATCGTTGCCCGATAGTTGGGAGGTTCTTACTTGCCACAACGATTAGTACGTCGAAAACAGCATTGGTGTATACGGAGGTTAGAGATCTCGTCCTGCAAGAGGAGTTGCGAAGGAAGGAGAAAAGGGGAGAATCGTCCGTAGATGGGGCTGCACTTAGGGTGGAGAGAAAAAGGGGTGGACCTAAGGGGAAAAAGGTCAAGTGCTACAATTGTGGTGAATTGGGGCACATCAGTTATGATTGTCCGGGAAAAAGTGGTGGTGCGCACGTAGTGGATGATGGTGGTGATGTATTAATCCTAGGGGAGGAGCAGTCGGGTGAAGATTGGGTGTTGGATTCTGGAGCTTCTTGTCATGCTAGTGGGGATGCAGAATCAATGAGGCGTTACAAAACCGGAGATTTTGGGGTTCTCTATCTTGGTGATGGTCAACCATTGAAGATCAAAGGTAAGGGGGATGTAATGATGAAGACACCTAATGGGGCTGTTTTACAACTACACGACGTGATGCATGTTCCGGATTTGAGGAGGAGGGTGATTTCTGTGGGACAACTTGATAGTGAAGGATACGGTGTTTCTTTCATTGGTGGGTCTTGGGAAGTCACAAAAGGGGCTAAGGTGTTGGCTCATGGGGTTAAGGGGAAGACGTTGTACTCTACCTACAATGTCATTTTTCGTTCCGGTGGGAGCAAGAGGCTTAAGAACCGGCCTGTTGGTGTAAAAAGGGGAGACATCAAGAAACGGTATGTTGGGGAGGACTCAAAGTTGATCAACGCGGTGTGGATGTCCAAGGGCCCTAACAGAGCGGATTCAGACCAAGAATAGTCGATGCAAGAAACAAGGTGTGTCCAAGTTTCAAGGGGAGGCATTGCGAGGAAGGTGGGTCTGGAGGGAGAAGGCGAAGTTAGACTTGCGGGGAGAAATCAAGGTAGAAGCTGATTTGGGGAGGCAAGAACGATCTAACACGGGGAGGTTGAAACGTCGCTTGGTTTCAACTCGCCTTATTACTTGAGGAGAGGTGAGGTAGTGTCAAGCCAATATGGATGAGGGGAAATGTGTTCGAAGGTCTTTACTCCGTGGTGGGAGTTGATGGGTGATTCTATGTTTGTTAGTTTAGTCTCCGGTGGGAGATTGTTGGTTTAGGAGTCCTAAACTACAAGGAAAAAGGGGCCTAAGTCGGAGGAGCTTTTGGTGAGATCAAAGGAGGATTCAAAACGGAGAAGGAGTCTGAGCATGGCTGGGAGGAGCGCGAGGCGGGCGCCTGGTCTGGCCGAGGCGGGCGCCTCAAGGGCCGAAGGTGTGGCCGAGGTCTGTCCTTCGCGAGGCGGCCGCATGGAAGGCTTGAGGCGGGCGCCTCAAGCTGGCCGAGGTTTTGGGCTTTGTTTTGTTTCCTTATTTGATTAGAACTCTTCTTAAATTAGATTTAGGGTTTCCTTGTAACTATATAAGCATAATTTCGGCCTAGAACACATTGTAGCAACATATTAGAGAGACTAATAACATATTGGCTTGGCAATTGCCCCCGGACGTAGTTCACGAGTTGGTGAATGAACCGGGTAAACAACTCTTGTGTTCTTGTGTGTGATTGTTTCTTTCTTGTACGTGTGGGTGTGTTAATTTCTTTGTGTTGATTGCAAACGGAGAGCACCAATTTCACAACATTACTGTACTAGGCCGCTTCATCTCGCGGTCTGCAGAGATATGCCTCCCCTTATTCAAAACTCTAAAAGGGGGGAAGAAAGCTGACGAATTCACATGGAGCCACGACTTCCGTCAAGCTTTTGAATAGGTACCTCGGGCAGCCCCCTTTACTCAGCAGCCCGGTGTCCGGGGAAGAGTTTTTTCTATTTTTAGCAGTTACTGATCTGGCAGTAGCTGCTGTTCTTGTAAGGGAGGAAAATAACTTCCAAAAACCAGTTTATTATGTATCTAAGGCACTGTCCGCCGTAGAAGGGCGTTATTTAAATATAGAGAAATTAGCTTACGCCTTGCTTGTATCAGCTCGAAAATTAAGAGCTTACTTTTCTGCACATCCTATAACTGTACTCACTGAGGCCCCGCTTAGAAAGGTTTTAAATAAACCAGAGTCCTCGGGGAGAATGCTAGCTTGGTCTATAGAACTCACTGAGTTCCAGATCACCTACTCCCCGAGAAGGACAATCAAAGCGCAGGCCTTAACTGATTTTGTAGCAGAATCGTCATTTAAGCTAGCGGACAGCGACCTAGGAAAGAGAAAGCAAACAAAGTCAGAAGAAGCCCAAGATAGCTCAAACACAGAGATTGTACAGCCCAAAGAGCGTCCAGAAGAAGTGTGGACTTTATTCGTGGACGACTCTGCGAGCAAGTTAATGAGTGGAGCGGGCATACTCTTGATCGCACCTTGCGGGGAGAAATTCAAAAGAGCCTTGAGATTCAAGTTCGAAGCGTCGAACAATCAGGCTGAGTATGAAGCAATTATAGCAGGCATGGAATTGGCAAGAGACTTGGGAGTTCATAATATTGAGATAAATAGTGACACTCAGCTCATAGTAAATCAAATTAAGGGGGAGTATGACACGATCAACCCAGTGCTAACTCAGTACTGCGGTCTAGCCAAGACCCTTATCAAAAATTTCACATACTATGAGCTGAACCAAGTGATGAGGGAGGACAACACAGATGATGGCCTTCTCTCCAGAATAACCGATCAAGAAGTCGTAGACTTAGAAGCGGACTGCCAGATAGAATTCACAGAAAGACCTGCTATAGATCGAATTCAAATAAACAGTATTGAGGATCAAGTAAGGGATTGGGTAGATGAGATCAAGGATTACATCGAGAGGCAAACCCTCCCCGAAGATCAAGCAAAGGCTAGAACCATTGGAAAGGTGTCCGCGAAATACCTCGTCCTGGACGAAGTATTATTTCGACGATCATTCACCAAGCCTTTGCTAAGATGCGTCAAAACTCACATGGTCACCAATTTTCTCTATGAGGTCTATGAAGGAGTTTGTGGTGGGCATCCGGGTGCTCGCACTCTCTCGGACAAAATTAAATTTCAGGGATTTTATTGGCCGACGATGAGGAGAGATGCACAGGAGTACGTAAGAAAATGTGACAAATGCCAACGGTTTGCGGACATTTCTAGACTACCATCAATATAGCAGACTTTGGTAGTACCATCGTGGTCGTTTGATACGTGGGGGATTGATCTAATCGGACCATTCCCAACTGGCCGAGGAGGCATTAGTATGTTGTGGTGACCGTGGATTATTTTACAAAGTGGACAGAAGCAAAGGCCTTAGCCACTATCTCCGAGGAGAATGTTATAAAATTTGTCCACGATCACATCTAGTGCAGATTTGGGGTTCCCCGAGCAATCGTCTCGGACAATGGCACTCAGTTCTCTACAAAATTCACAGCTGAATGTGAGAGAATGAAAGTACAACACCGGCAGTCCGCAGTCGCTTATCCCCAGGGGAACGGTCAAGCTGAGGCCGCAAAAAAATTAGTCCTGACCGCCCTAAAGAAAAATTTGGAAGGACGAGGAGGACGATGGTTGGACGAGCTCCAGACCGCATTATGGGTTATCCACACTACAATCAGAAACTCAACGGGAGAAACTCCTTTCTCACTCACGTATGGGTCAGAGGCAATGGCTCCAGTAGAGGTAGCCCTACCCTCATACAGAGTCACATACTTCGATGAGTCTCAAAACGAGGCAAACAGAAGGTATGACGTGGAAGATCTCGAAGAAAAGAGAATACGAGCAAACGAAAAAATGGTGAACTACAAGCAAAAGGCGAAGAAGCACCATGATAAGAGAGTGAATAGTAGAAGTTTTTGGTTGGAGATTGGGTACTCAGAAACATAGAGGTCCAAGGGACCCAAGCCGATTTCCACAAGCTCTCCCCGAAATGGAAAGGTCCGTACGAAGTTACCCAAATAATCAAGGAGGGTACCTACAGATTGCAGACAAAGGAAGGAAAAGACCTCAAGAATGCTTGAAATAGCGATCACCTTAGAAAGTACTTCTTTTAAAATCTTTGTAATACGTAAAGGTGATAGAGGCAAGGAATGTATGATTGTTGAACCAAATTTTTGTGCAAAACTAGTATTAAAGAACTATTGTAGCAATATTCCCACCAGCCTCAAAAGCTAAAGTGGATGCCCGCAAGCGGATGCCAGGGGGTAAAAGGGCCAACATATGAGCCCCTACCTACTGATGCGCAAAGATCCATTAAGATCGCACGCCTATATGTGTACAAAGGCCATTAAGCCCGTACTCGATCGCGGACAAGACTCTCTGTCCTGTCTGCGTGAACCACCAAAAATAAGTGGATATAAATGGAAGTGGGGACAAAGGCCAAAGTCCGGACCCACTAAATGCGCGTAGGCCTTAGTTGGCTGTTGACCGCACACCTGTTTGTGCAGAGGCCAACACATGAGCCCGTTACATGATCGCCACAAGACTCCAAAGAGTCAGACCGCGTGAACCACCAATAGTGGATATAGATGCTGGTGGGTTGAAGGGCCAATATGCCCCTACTTACTGTTGCCTGGAATATTGCCTCACGGCCATAATCTGCATGTCCAATGAAAGAAGCTTGCCTTGGCTCTTTTAAAATTACACCACAGATTTAATAAATCTAAATAAGTGTAAGTGGAAGGGAGTGATCAAAAAAGTTTTAAAAGCCAAATAGACAAAATGAGGTCAAGACCTCAAAATTGTCCAAGGCCATAACAAATGCGGTCATAGAGAAAAAGTGCTGACTCTCACAAAAAACTCAAGCATTTTTGAATAAAGAGTTATAAACTCATAAACACGGTCAGAAGGCCTACCATGCCCATAAATCACGGCATTGAGTCAACTAATTACTCCAAGTCGTAAGCTGGAAAAAAGAAAAAGAAAGAGTACAAGCTTGTAAAAAGCATTGATATAAGTATCAAAGTATTTAAACAGTGCCAAAAATAAAATAGCTTACAAAGACGAGCAGTTAAAGAGAAATACTTCTATTAATAGAAAAATGATTTACAGATCCTACAATCTATTACAAGGAAAAACAAAAGAAAAATCCTAAGCTAAAGGAGCTGAGTCCTTGGGGTCGGTGGAAGCATTCTCCTTTACTGTTTCAGACTCAGGCGTTGGAGAGTGAAGATTGGCAGCAATGGTTAAATCCGTAATAGGCTCAGTGGAAGCTGGAGCTGGATCTAACCGAGGAGGAAATACATCACTAATTGCAGACCCATTGGGAAGCAGCCTAGCAACAGCGACTTCGAGGGATAGATTTTCCGAGCTAAACCTCAGCCTATCCAGTTCATTCCTGAGGCTGGAGGCAGTGACCGCGGCCACAGGAGGCAAGGAGGAGGCCGTTGCGAGCTCCAAGTTCGCTATCTCATTCGCAATCAGAGGGACCAGTGCGTGCCTGGACAGGCATAGATCATCTGTGAAGATCAAAGAGCCTATGATGGCCAATTGCTCCGCAGAGAACTTGCCCATAGCAGCAAAGTTCCTTAGATGCGTCGATAAGCCAAGCTCGTACTGGATAGAAGATTCGTACATAATCTTATCCTTGCACTCCTCGGAGTTCTTGTACTGCTCCACAGCTTCTTTGTGAGCAGCCTCCAGAATGGATTCCCTCTCAAACTGAAATTGCTTCAAGGGAAGCAGTTGATCGGACAGACTGACCATAGACTCCTCCAAGGTCTGCATAGTCTTCTTGGCGGCCTCCAGCTTGACCGCAAGCTCTTCATTCCTCTTCTCGAGCTCAGCCTTGTGCACGCGGAGGTCATCCCGCTGCCTATTGTACTTATCAGAGTCCTTCTCGGCCACCTCCAGCCGATCTGTGAAGCTCTTCAAATCTGTTTCCTTTTCAGTCAGCGAGACCGTCAGAGCATTCACCTTCTCCTCAACCTTGGCCAAAAGCTTAGACTTTTCAGTATAAGCCTTGGTATGATCAGACAAGAGGGTGACCTGCTCGTCGTTGATCTCCCTCATCCTCATGGACTTATTGGCCATCTGCGAACAGAGACATAAAACAGTTAAGCAATGTGCGGCACGGAAAGCCGAGATTCAGTATCAGGAAAAGTACTACCTCAATGGCCATTAAGCCCATATCTCCGGACAAGGCAGCGGAGTTCAGCTTGGAGACTACATTCGTATAAAAATCAGGGGCATAGAGCATGTTTAATGCTCCTTGCTCGATCATGGAGTTATAGCGTCCACGATAATAAGGATCCACCCCTTTGATTTCGAGGACTTTCTCAATCTTGTCCTTCAGGCTCCTGGCCGGATCGCGCAGTTCGTTAGGAACCATGGGATAGGAGGCCGAGCAGATGATCCTCCCTTTATTTGAAGGAGGAGCGGAGCTTGAGCCAGTGGAGGCAGGGGCATGTGTTATCTCTGCCCCCTTATGAGTTTTCTGTGGCCTATCCTTGCTCGCAGCATCATCAGTAGCAGATCTCTTTTTAGACTGATCTGTGTGGACGGTAGAGATGGTGCATTCAGCAGAAAGACTGGGGCCACGAGCAGAGGACGGTGGAGGTCCTCCCCGAGGAGGAGGTGGCAGAGGCAGGTCCTTGGTCTGAGGGATACCCTTACCCGCGACCAAGGTGGCGCCGGTCTGCCTATCAATAATGTGGGGAATGGCACCCTTTGGCAGAGTTTTCCCCAGAGCAGCTTGTCTGGCCGCTGACTCCCTCTGTTCGTGGGCTAGCTTCCTAGCCTTCAATTGCTGGGGGTTTGGCTTACCACTCATTTCCAAGATATTCAGCTGGATCTACTCTGAAAGAAAAAAGAGTTGATTAGATGACAGTTCAAAAAATCAAAAGCATTCAAAAGCAGTTATCAGGAGAATAGAGACCAATCCACTCCGAAGGCTCGCATTCCGCGCCCAGCATGCAAGTTTTGCAATCGGCCTCAAAGGCAAAAAATTCATGAACCCTCCAGTCAGGATCACGAAGCTGGGGTTCGATGGCTACCCTAGGAGCGTAGGGAAGACCTTCCCTCTGGGGGCCACCCCGGTGTAGATCAATAGTGGCTCGTCGCTAATTATCGCGCTCACATCAAAAACTGGTTGCTCCTTCTTCTCGGCCACAAACTTGGCCAGAAAGAGGGCTAGAGCAACCTGGAGGTCCTCGGATATAGCGGGGTCAGGATAAGAAGTAGCAGCAATCCTAAGAGGAGTTGGGCTGGAAGGTTTAGCAAAGGACCACCCAAATCTAGACTCTATAACCAAGATGTTCCTCTGGTTACATTGGTCAAATTTATTTGTTGGGGCAGAAAAGGTGCGGGGAGAATTGTTTTTTGCCTTCAGGCCAAGGTTGCCATTGGTTATCTGATTCTGATAAAAGGCATACAGCCAGTTGAGGGTGGGTTCGAAGCCGAATATCCTGCAGATGGCTATGAAGGAAACCAAGGCTCTAATGGTATTCGGAGTCAGGTTCATAGGTAGACAGTGGGTGAAATTAAGGAATTTGTTGATAAAAGGGTCAAGGGGAAGTCTCAGTCCATTTCTGAACTGGACCCCGTTAAAAATGCAAGCCCTATTGTCCTCGCGGACATCAGCTACCGTCTCCGGTCTCAGTTTTCCTTTCTTCGTCTCCACTTCCTGAAAGGGCGGACACGAAATTGCTTAGGGTCAACATTGTAGGTGGTGTATACTTCTGACTCCCAGTCAATAGGGGCCACCTCCTTGCCTTTTCTCTTACGGACACGGCCAGGATTTGCCTCAGCAGCATGACTCTTGCCGTGGGCAGGGGCCTCATCCTCAGACTCCTCCCCGAAGGCGTCAACGATCCTCGTTGCCTTCTGGGCCGTGCCTACGGCCATGCGGTTTACCTCCTCGCGGGTATCTTCCACGGTCTCCGCCCTCTTAGAGCCAAAGAGACTGGATGACTCCCTTGAGGGTTCCACCTCAGCATCGTCCTCTTCACCTCCATCCACCTCAATCTCCATCTCATCAAGGTCCTCACTAGTACCCAGGTCCACCACGGGCACATCAGGGGACTCGGTCTGGACCTTGGGAAATATTGTGTTCAAAGGCTCAACGTCTAGGAGAGCACTCGTATCTTCTGTGGCCAGGCACTGGTACTTATTCATTTGGTCAAGATCCATGAGTTCCACTCTCTCCCAATTAGTTATCACTCTGGGGTTGCGAATCGCTCTCCTCACCAGTTCGACGGCGTTCAACGCCTGATCTCTCTCTCGGGGAAACCTGCACAGAACCCCCATCACAAAATTCCTTAATCTACTGGTATCCCCCAACACCAATATATCACCGTTCACAATCAATTTCTTATTGGCCTCCCACAACCGGGGTGGGACAAAAGGCCCCCATTGGTATTTCTCACAAAAATATTGAAAACACTCCATGGACAGCCTTAGCCACTCATAGGCAACCTTCCTATAGATACCCCCTAACCGTTTACAAACAGCGAAGGTATCAGGAGTGTTCCCATCTCCTAGTTCCACTGGACGAACGGGACCAAACTGACAGGTCGTCATCGTTGTCCAGAAGAAAACAGAAATAGAGATGGAAGAAGAGTTTAAAACGCAAAATTACTTACGAATTTGCGAAAGGAGGAAGCAAACGCAAAGTAAAGAACGACAAGATTTTCTCTCTCTAGGGCAATTTGAAAGCTTGAAGGTGGTGAAAGGGTTTTGAGTGTGGAAGGGTTTGTATTTATAGGCCTACCTATACAGGTCGACCCGTATTAAATAGCCCACAAACCATTTCCCTCGAACCACTAACCGGCGCCAAACGTTTGGAAATTTGAAAATTCGTTAGTCGGCATTTATTGCACCTTTTGGATGGCTAACACGTACCCTCCGTACCTGCCACGCGCTGTCTCTTCACCTGCCAAGGGGCCCACCAGTTAACCGGGAGGCAGGGCAATAAAGCTTCTACAAGATTCCCCACGTGCCTCTCACATGTGCCTGTTTGCACGGGAGGCAGAGCCAAAGCCAATGAAAAACGCTAACACTGGTGCCCGCCCAAAGAGCGATCAAGCAAAGCCAAGCTTAAC